>ML255673.1:0-16341 GCA_005239495.1 Nicotiana undulata
AATCACAAAATCCTCAAGAGCCCTAAAATTACTACCCAATTTCATGATTTTGATAATTTAGTAAAGGATTTAACTAGAAACTGATGTTTGAAACTAGTGTTAAATAGGGAATTTACTTACCTCAAGTACTAGGTTGAAGTCCCTCTTGGAAGCTCTCAAATAACCCAAGGAAGAAGATGGAAATGGAGAATGGGACTTAAATCTAGTATATAAATTAACTGCCCAGATTTCCCTTTCACCGCGATCGCGACCAGGGGCCCGTGACCGCGAAGGCCAAATGGCCCAGGCCCTGAAGCCCTTCTACACGAACGCAGAAAGGAGCCTGCGATCGCGAAGGCCAACTGGCCAGACCTCTNAGGCCAAATGGCCCAGGCCCTGAAGCCCTTCTACACGAACGCAGAAAGGAGCCTGCGATCGCGAAGGCCAACTGGCCAGAACTCTGTGAACGTGGAGGAGGTCCTGCGATCTCGAAGAGCAAACAGGCCTGACCCTGTCCCACCTCTACGCGAACGCCGAGGCGAGGCTGCGATCGTGAAGGCCAGGATTCCAGACCATCGCGAACGCGAGGACAGGATTGCGATCGCGAAGGTCAGGGACCCGACCTTCCACGATCGCGAGAGATTCCTGCGAACGCGAAGAGAATTCAGCAGCCCAGCCCAATTCCTTCTCCGTGAACGTGGCCCAACTTCCGCGATCGCAAAGAAGGAAACCAGACAACAAAAATCTGGTTTTTCGAACTTAGCTCCCGGGGGTCGAAAACTCACCCGAGCCCCTCGGGACCCCGTCCAAAGGCACTGACAAGTTTGTATTCGTGATACGGACTCACTCGAACTTCCGGATCGTGAAAAACAACAACGAAACTCAGAATTTTACCCCAAAACCAAATTGAATCAACACTTTGAACTTAAGGTTCTAGAATTCATTTCAATGCGCCGAACCGGCCTATACTACTCGGAATGACTTCACAGTTTGCAGACAAGTCATAAATGACATAACGAAACTATTCCCGATCTCGAAATTTCATTCGGACCTCTATATCATGAAATCACGTTCCAAACCAAATTTCTAATTTAAGGAAATCCTTATTTCTATATCGGGCGCTGAAATGCTCCTGGGTTATCAAAAATCCATTCTGAACATACGCTCAAGTCCGAAATCATCATACGAAGCTACTGACACTGTCGGAACTCAATTCCGAGGTCGTTTGCTCAAAATGTTGACCGAAGTCAAACTTTGCCAAATAAGCCAACCTTAAGGAACCAAGTGTTCCTAAATTGCTCAAAACACTTGCAAATCCTGAACCACCAGTCCCCGCAAGTCACAATTCACAAGAAGCCACTATGGAAGGACTTAGACAGGGGAACGGGGTCCGATAACGTAAAACGACCGGTCGGGTCGTTACACATCTCTTGTTTTTTCCTCAGCGTGAATGCTTATCATGGTTTCTATGATCTCTTCTCAACTTCACAAATTAACTAGCTCGGTTTCATTTAAGTTTGGCTTAGGCTTATTTTCAAATTGTTCCAATTCTCGATTTATTTCCCTAAAAGCCTCATCTTCATCATATTTTAGTTCTTAATTCATTATTGCACAATTAGACAACATTTTAGGATCCGAGCATGAAGTTCGCAAGCATGTCATGTTATTTAAGTCCATATTATTAGAACTAAAAAGAGAATTATAAGAAAAACAGCAAAATCAGACAGAATCATAAAAGAAGATTCATAGACGGTGAATTGATTTCATTTCATTGAATTTTGAAGATACGATGGTTTACATTGACAAAAAATTAAAAACATTCGAGTTACACCCTAAAATAACTCGGAATGCAGAAAAGATGGCAAGACTGAACTACCGGGATTCCCGCCTGACAGGGAATGGAGTAGCCTTCCAGTTTTGAAGTTTAGCATTGGGACCCATGTATTGCACCTCAGCAGTGCTTGAGCCTTCACCCGGTTGGACCATGTGGACCTCGTATAGCATTTGCCTCATTGCCTCACAAATGTCCTCAATTTCTTCGGCGTGAAGGCCTCTTCTTCTTCTTCTTCTTCTTCTTCTTCTTCTATATACCTTGGCTTAAAAAATGATCTGGCGAGGTGCGGGATTGGATGAGGCAAGACCCACCCATTTTTCTTACGTTCATCGAACCATTTTTCTTCGGCATTGGTAGCTTGGAAACCTATGCCAAAGAACTTCTTGTTGGCAATCAAGGTGACGGGCTCTGTGGCGCCTTGTAAGGACACCCCAAGCCCTTTCCCGGACTTGTATCCATGTTTGATCATTTCACTGGCAACCATGATTGATGCGTTTGATAAGCAGGGTTGGGACATGGTGTTCTCTTCGCACTGGTCGGCTACCACAATTTCAAAGGCTTGGTAGATGATGTGCTCACTTTCCTCTATATCCTCGAGGCATGGTACTGACGGATCCTTGTAAATAGACTGTTCATCCTCTCCATGGACAACAATTTCTTGGTTTTCATGTTCGAACTTGACCATTTGATTGAGAGTAGAGGGCACAGCTCTTGCGGCATGGATCCATGGTCTTCCTAGGGGAAAGTTATATGAAGTATCCATGTCCAGAACTTGGAATGTTACTTAGAAATCTACGGGGCCGATGGTTAGGATCAAGTCAATTTCCCTTATCGTATCCCACTTGACACCGTCGAAAGCAAGCATACAGACATTGTTTGGTCTAATCCTTTTTGTCATGATTTCCATCCTCTGTAATGTTGATAGAGGGAAAATGTCGACACCGGACCCACCGTCTAACATAACCCTTTTCACATAATATCCTTCACACTTGACAGTCAAGTGGAGGGATTTGTTGTGGGCGGCTCCTTCTGGAGGCAAGTCATTTTGGCTGAAGGAGATTCGGTTGACTTCAAAAATCGCTTTGCCATTCTTTCTAATTGTTCAACCGTGGTTTCAATCCGAACATATGCCTCATTTAGTGTCTTTAGAAGAACCTTTTGGTGTTCGTTTGAGCTCCTCAGTAGGGACAAAAGTGAAACCTGGGAGGGAGTCTTTCTAAGTTGATCAATTACAGCATACTCCGAGGTTTTCATCTTCCGAAAAAATTCCTCCGCTTCTTCAGCACTAACCGGCTTTTTGAGTGGAAACCGCTTCTGCTTGGTTTTGTTCAATTCTTCTGTGTTGTGATATTTCCCAGATTAGTTTGTTTAATTTACCTCCCCCCTAACTTCCTTCCCTTTGTAAGTGACCATTGTCTGGTTGTAGTTCCAAGGGAGGGCAGTGGGGTCTCTCATGGGATTTTGTGGTACGCGGCTAATGATCTAAGGCTCATCCAGCCTTGGTGGAATTATTTGCCTCCATGACACGTAAGTCCCTTTCGGTACTTACATTTTTGGCATATTCTGCGTGGTTTTCCTCTGTTCAAATCTCTTGGGAGGTCTTAACATGAGTTGTCCCTTCCTAGGGGCTCTTGGGACATAGAGAATGGCCTCTTTAGCAGGTGTTTCCCTTATCTTTGTTTCCCCGACCTTTTCTGTATTTTGGGGAGTGGAATTTATCTTCTTCCTATCTCTGACTTGTTTTGCCACCGCTTTGGGTTTCTTTTCTGAATCAGTAATGGAAATGATAGCTTTTAATGTTGGGTCAAATTCTTTGTCTTCATAGATCATCCCGATGATCGGCCCGTTGTTGTAGGTCGGTAACGAGTTGCTGGTTACATTAGGTACTTCTTCGTCCCTTAACACTACCCGCTTCTGTTCTATCAGATTCTCGAGTGCTCTCTTAAGGGTCCAACAATCTTTAGTGTCATGCCCTTTTGCCCCTAAGTGATAAGCGCATCTAGTACTTGGCTGGTAGGATGGAGACTTCGGGTTCTGTTTGTTTGGAGGTACAAGCTGCAATAAACCCATTTGGACTAATTTTGGGAAAAGGATGGAGTAAGATTCACCAATAAGAGTGAAATCAGTTTTCCAGGGTGGTTCACGGGGGCGTGTGTTATATTGGTAATTGTTCTGTAGAGGACGGGGATTATACAAAGCTTGGTGAGGAGGGTTGTTTCTTGGAGCTGGAGCTCTGTTTTGGCTGTAATGTTGTTGTGGCCGTGTGTATGGTTGGGCATTCATTACCGCATAAGGATGCGAGGCCATAGCATATGTCGTATCCTGGTAAGGATAATAATGATGCGGGGTCCTGGAAGGTGGACCAGAATAATCCCGGGGTTGACGAGAGTTTCTCAAAATTGAAGCCATCATGGATCCTTCTTCTTTTTTCTTTCGGCTTGCTAAACCTCCCGAGCCACTCTCGATGGCTTGGGAAGTGGCTGTTAAAGCTGATTAACTTATGATGTGGCCTGTTTTCAGGCCGTTTTCTACCATTTCTCCAATTTTTATGGCCTCCGCGAATGGCTTGACCATGGCAGACATCATGTTTTGGAAATAATCGGCCTCTTGGGCCTGTAAGAAGACACAGACCATCTCGGCCTAACCCATCGGTGGTTTTACCCTAGCCGCTTGTTCACGCCATTTGATAGCGTATTCCGGGAAACTTTTCGAGGCTTTCTTTTTTAGGTTGGTCAAAGAATTCCTGTCCGGGGCTATATCAACATTATATTGGAATTGTCTTACAAGATCCCGGGACAGGTCGTCCCATATATTCCAGTGGGAGATGTCTTGGTCCATATACCACTCAGAAGCAATTCCGGTAAGGCTCTCTCCGAAATAGGCCATTAACAACTCCTCTTTTCAACCAGCACCCCTCAGCTGGTTACAATACCGCTTTAAGTGAGTGATCGGGTCTCCATGCCTGTCATATCTTTCGAAACTTGGCGTTTTAAAGACAACGGGTAAATGCACGTGAGGGAACATACATAGATCAACATAGGAAATGCTTTTTTGGCCACTCAGGACCTGGATATTCTTGAGGCTTTGCTCGATGCTTTTCACTTTTTGTGCTATATCGTCTTGTTCAGGATTTCCTCATGACTCTCTCATGTTCTAGAGGAGACTCATATTGTGGGTGCTGGGATAGGAATTTGGGGTAACCCGAGCGGTGTCCAATTGAAATTGGGGTGCTTAGAAAGTGAAAGTTGACTGTTCAAAGCTTTGTCGAGGCAGTGTTGGTTGTGCAATAGTAGAGGTTGGTGGTGCTGTGAACACTGTAGATGATATTCGTGAAGATGGTGCCTGGGGGAGAACCTCAGAAGGCATACCAGTGAAGTTGGTTGACAAGGAGAGGTACCCAAACAGAATGAATGGGTTGGTTACTAGGATAGGGACATTGGTAGCTCCTCACGTCCTAGGGATCAAATCAGGGAATCCAGGGATAGCACTGGGTGGCTCCCTACCATTGGACCATGCGTCCCAGATTTCTGGCATGTAGCATCGTAGCCTTCTATTTTCCTCAGTAGTTGCTGACTCTGGCTGCGGGATAGCCGATGTTAGGCTATCTTTGGGATAAATGATTGGTAGGTGACTTTATGAGGCCATGGCGATACTTCCTTTAGATCTCGTGAAATAAGGGTGTGAAGCCATATTACCACCACAAAAACCAACCACCTAAAAAAAGAACTTGTTCTTAATAGCATACACAACAAACCAGTCAGTTTGGGACATTTAACACCTAGGGAATCACATATTGGGGGATGCAATGCACCTAAGTTGTTAAACATTTTCTAAATGTTTTGCAATGACTGTGTGTTTCATCCCAACTTTATTGTCTCCTCTTTTACATCTTTAATTACTTTCTCTCTTTCATGGTTATAATTGAATCCTACGTGGATTTCCTACGTATCATGACGCCGCATGAATCATATCATTATGTAGTTCAGGGACAACGACACATTTTTCACTAACAAAACATCTTTTTCTTTTTTTTTTTGGGTTTTCTATTACGAAAGTACGGACGACTATAAAAGAAAACATACAGACTCAAAATAACGACAAAACAATTTTGAACAAAACTCTAGAAAGTAGTAAAGTACAGACTCAAAAACTGGAAAGTCAAAAGTACATGAGAGCTTCTACTGGTCTTCTTGGAGCCTGCGGGGCATTAGCTGGTCTTTGCGCGGGCCTTCACTCAATGTCTTCTTGAAGGTGGTCTAAGTCATCCATTACTTGGTGGACGAAGGTCATCATAAAAGTGAAAAACATGGACCTAGTCAAGTCTTCACACTCGTGGCATTTCATCACGACATAGTCAGCTATTTCCTTAATCCTGGTTCTGATAACTCCTTTTTCTTGGAGCAGACGCCCAATTTACTGTGCCCAGGCCTCCAACACTTGTGCGCTTGTATTTTTATAGTCTTGTAGTTGTTGCACGCTTTCTTCTAGTTGGAAAATTAGTGCGTAGCAATGCTCTTTTTCTGTCTTAAAATCTTTGGTTTGCTGGACCATTTCATTCCCAAGGGAAAACACCTTTTCCTTTAGAACTGTTATTTCTTTTTCATATTTCTTTTTCAAACTGTGGACATGTTCTTATGCTCCTTTAGCTAACTTTGTTTGAGCATCTAGAAAATCTTTTTCGGTCTTTATCAAGTCAGTTGCATAGTCGTAGACCTTTATTCTTAAGTTGTTGATGATTTTTTCATCTCTCTCGCTTCTTACAGGCGTTTCAATGGCTATCCTCATGTTTCGGAGTTGGGCTCGGAGAGCCTTGTTCTCTCGAGTAAATTTTCTCTTTTCACCTTTGGCTACCTGCGCCTGTAAGTTATTGTCAAATGCGAGGTTTCTCAACTTTTCCTCCAAGGTATGGATAGTGTCTTGATATTTCTTTTCTTTTTCTCCCCAGGACAACCGTTCTTGGACCTTGTCATCAAAAACTTGAATATGAGGCCTTTTGGCGGGCCTTTCCGGCTCAGGTTCTGGCTCCTCATTAATGCAATTCCTTTTTTTTTGAACCATGTGGCATAGCCTGGGTCTACTTCACCTCTTTCAAGATCGGGCACTTGGGTATCCTCTTTCAAGTATCGGAAACCATTCCAGATTTTTTGGATTAAAGCATCGGGAAGTGGAGCTTCGGGGTGTAGCTCAATAACTTGGACACTCTTCATCCTCAGGCACCACTTGATATCTTCAAAATTTTCTTAGAACCCTTTGCGGTGCATATGTTTGGACACTTCTCAAGCCCATCAATAGCAAATAATTCTTTGTGGCTGTCATATGTATTTACTTTCCCTTACCGGGAGCCATCCTAAATTCCACTCAATCTGGTTCCCCTTTAAAGTTCTCAAGTGGGTGATCCAAGCTTCAACCCCCTCTGGAGAGTTGTAATCCTTTACTCTCTCTTCATAGATCTCAATGAAGTTTCTCTTGCTTGGGCCGTAGTTCATAAATTTCGGTTGATGGCGAAGGTGTTCAATTAGCCACATTTGTATAAGGATATTGCAACATTCGAAGAATGTTGCCCCCGACTTACATCGTGTCAATGCCCGATAGATATCCAACAATATCAGTGGAGCAAGTGTGTGATCTTCCTTGGCAGTTAGGACTTGCACAATCCAAGCCATAAGGATATCAAATGTCCCCTTTTCATTTATGAAGACCATGACGCCCATAAATGCCACTATGAAGGCAATGCGAGTATCTTTTTCATGCGTTTCAAAACCCTCTGGATGCCCATACCTGGAGTACATGAAGTAGAATGAACATTAGCCCTTGTTTACACGGTTCTTTCTTATTTGCTTAATAATGTTCATGATATCAAAGAAACGACGAACCGAAAGAGGCCTCGGGAATATAAACTGTTGATTTCTCAAACCCCGGCCAAAACCTGTGTACCCAGCTATTTCCTCCAAGGTGGGAGTGAGCTTGAAGTATGAGAAGCGGAAGACATTGTAGACGAGATCCCGAAAAGTCACTAAATCCTTGATTAGATCATTCTGGGGCTTGACTTTCATGATATCCGTGAGAGCACCAAGATGTTCAACTACCCAGTATTGACCCTCTTTATCCAAATTATACCACCACATTTGAAGCTGTAGTGGAGCTTGCTCTACGACAATTAATGGTGGGTTCTTGACGGTATTCATTCTGTACCCGTGAGCAGTTTGGGTTAGGGTTGACTCTAATTTGAAAGACAGACCAGCAGTCTCTTTTTGCAAGAACCAGTTTTCAATTTTTAAAGAGCAATCACCTAAAGGTGACTATTTGTGCAACATCGACCAAAACGGTCATTTTTGCAATAGTGGCCCTTTCCCACTTTCGAATAAATTTTTGAGGCCGAAGAAAGGCACTCTTATGAGAAAAGTTATGCTTTATTGAAAGACATATCCGTTCTTAGCGAAAATAGCCCTTCGACAATATAAGGTGTACTAAGGCTATTCCGGCAAAACCGGCAAAAGACTTAACAGAAGTTGGGTCGGTTTTATTTTTTTGCCAATAGACATACTTCATTACATTATTTTGTTGGAAGAATTGGGGTCGGTACCGATGAGGTTTGCCTATGTATCTCACATCCAGTTAGAATCAGACCCGCGTAGTTCAGTCAGTTTTGACATAATTGGAAAAACATGATATTGACTCATTTTTATTTTTGAAATGCATTTTATTTTTTCTCTCCTTTTTTTTTAAAATATTTTGGCAGAGTTTCGAGACATTTTCAAATACCGGGGGTTTAGAACCGGGTGAATTTTCTATCCTATCTTACTCTTGGTTTTTCTGTTGTTTTTCTTTCCTTATCCAGTCAACAAACAAGCCGAAGCAAATAAATGCACACATAGCAAGTAAGATGCATCAATATGGTCTTTTATTTCGGGTACACATGTCCTAGACGGACCCAACCCCTGTGTTGAGTACCCAAAGGCAAATGCACATGATGCAAACAAACGTTCCTACTAGGGATCCGGCATGAGGCTATGTTTTTCTAGGTTTAAACTTGGGGGTGTGTTCTAGACATGGCTTACCCAAGTGCACAACTTGAGACGAGGTGGAAGCGACGTACCGGGAGCACGAAAGTCTACCCGGCCTAGTGGCTGATCCATCCTCGTTCTATTTGGTACGACCTCTAAAAGAAAAGTGGGCCACGCGTACGTGTGCACCATATTTTTAGTAGACTCGGAAGGGAGGCGTAAGAAGACAATTTAATACAATTCAAATAATATCAAAGCGGTAAATGAGCGGAAATTAGCACATTAGGCCCACAAATACAGTAATATCAACAATCCATAAAGACAAGTAAAAAATCATATTAACAAGCATGAATTCTTGAACCC
Organism: Nicotiana undulata; assembly: GCA_005239495.1. NCBI lineage: Eukaryota > Viridiplantae > Streptophyta > Magnoliopsida > Solanales > Solanaceae > Nicotiana > Nicotiana undulata. The sequence continues at coordinate 9,181 of ML255673.1, forward strand.
TGAACCAGAGATTCTGGGTTCGATCCCCACCAGAGTCGCCAGAGCTGTCACACATCTTTCCTCCCGAAGGGGGATATGAGAGTTTTTCCAATTTATGTGACATTATTCGAATTGGGATTATTTTTTATATCATTAAGAGTCGCCACTCGGAATTATTTATTTACGGTGTTCCGAGTCACCATTTATTTTTAAAATCCCAAATCGAGGAAATTTTTGACTCTGTTAAAAGTCTGCGAAATCAGAAGGCCAGGTAAGGAATTCTGTTAACCCGGGAGAAGGTGTTAGGCATTCCCGAGTTCTGTGATTTTAGCACGGTCGCTCTAATTACTCGTTTTTAGAACCTAAGTACATTTTTACCTTTTACCGCTTCTAATCACTTGATTACTCGTATTTAAAGAATTATCTTAATATGAGTTACGCATACGTATACTCATTTAGTTTGACATGTCAAGAATAATATCACGCGTACGTGTACACAATTCACAACATTTAATTTATTTAAGAAAAAGTTGTTCAAAGTCGCGCGAACGCGTCCCTTGAATTTATTCGAAATATCATAATCACGTCACGCGAACATGTACATAAATATGATAGTAGTTTAATAACCGCACCTAAGAGAATTTCTACGAGTATTTGATTAAAAGGTATAATTTCCTGAGGTTCAAATTTTAAAGGCCGAAATCTAGATACTATGGACATCTTAAAAACAATTTTGAGGTGTTCATCTAAATGGTGTAAGAACCCACTTTGAAACACTACCCTTCAAATGAAATATTTTAAGAAGTTTTAACCTTAATTCTATTCAATGATGATAGGATGAATCCAAACTATTCACAATTTATGAAAAAATTTCAACAAAAAAATAATGGAAGAAACCTAAAGTTAAGTTCACACCTATTGGGCTTTGTTACTATAGCCCAGATGGGATCCTAGTCGGTATCCTCATGGGGTATGGGCTTGGAATGTTTCAACCGCCAAACTCTTTGTGACACTAACATAAGGGAGCCCAATTGCCCTATTTATCAGCTGAAAGACGAAATTGAGTTTGCCGGCCCATCATGCCCAACATTACAACCACAAATCCCATGTATTGAAACAATTGAAAACTTGTGAATCAAATATAATTAATTGTGATATTTCTTCATAAAACGAAACCATTTATGATACCATAAATTATAATCAATCTGAACATTAAGAATCTCATAAAATTGGATAACTTGGAGCTATGTCAGAATTGGGCTCAACTAAAGCCCAAAAAGAGTTATTACAAGCTATTTTCGAAACTAATTTTACATCAGCTATGCAGAAAAACAAACTTTAAGTCCCAAACATAATCATACATACATCATTACACAAACTAGACTTCTTCTTCCAAAATTCCAAGTTCACATGGCACTAGTTACTACTATATTGCTGGATATGGGTGTTTCTTCAACTTCAAACCAACCTGAAAATCTCAGTTCTACTTCATTTTAACTGATCAAGATAACACAATAAAAAAAATATTCCATGATAAACTACAACATTAACAAATATGTTCAGATTTAGACTACTACTATGTGCTGAAATTTCAGACCCAGTTCTGCTCACCAATAGACATGACAGAGGATATTCAAAGAAAATACATAAATGACCGGATTACTTTGTAAAATATTTAACAAGCATGTAGTCAATCCATGGTTGCAAATATGATGATATTTATGGCATTCCAATGTTGTTACATCTAATAAGAGTAAAATCAATACCTTAATAGCAGCAAACACAGTAGAGAAAAAGAAAATAAATCTCTGACTTTGGAGAGAAGCAATCAGAAACTCAGATTCAACCAATAGCTCGACAACACAATAACAAATAGCAAGGATTAAAGCAAAATTGAGCTTTAGAAACCAGAAAGATGAAGTCTCAATAACAATGAATAAAGATAACTAAAAGAGATTTTTTTTAGACTTTCTGATATTTTATGAAATTGAAAGGCCAGAATTCCAGAATCCTTATGAGAAAATTAGAATAAAGATGAGGCAAGAGTAATATTTCTGAAAAATGCCCGGTCTCCCCTTAATAAGGGGGTGTGAGGTCCTTTTTATAGAGGGTAGGAGTGCAAAAGGATAGGAATCAGAGAGGGTCTAATGGGGAATATACCAGCATGGATTTCAGGGATGTCAGCTGTAAAAAGGGATAAGAAAGCATCTTTTTTAATAAATTTTTTGTACAACTGTCATTTTTATCCAATTTTCAGCATCTTTAAAAACAAACAATGGACAGTTGTCCAATTCTAGAAGCTTATGATATTTTTATCTGAAATTCCCCCATTTTTACTTCTCAATTGGCCCCTTTAAGTTCTTCTTAAAACAAATAGTCACCCCAATTTTAACCTAGTTTATGATTTTCTATGTCCTAAATTTCCATGCTCCTTTAGACCCCTTTAGCTTTTGTCAATAACCAATTAGTGCCTTCTACCCTAACTCTACTGTCTTCTTTCTATTTACAGAGTCGAATAATAATTAACTAAGCCAAATTATCGAGCACAAATTAAGCATGAAGCAATTACAATCAGTCAATTTAGATAAATGTGCAATCAAACACATCAACAAACTATCTAACTTCAATTTCAACAACTAATCTTCAAACAATTGTGCTAATGATCAAAACCTAAACTTAACATGTTGATATTCAACTAAAGTAACTGAATGAAATTAACTTAAATAATCCTACTTTTAATTGAACTAATCCAAATAATAACTTAAATGCCTAAAACAGTGATAGAAAAAGAACGGAAACAAAGAATATGAACAGAGAAATGAAGGTGTAGGGTTTCATTGATTTGAGACTTCACTCGGTCGCCAAAAGTCCTCGTGCCAAGAGACCCAACTAGAATTTGAATCCTTGATGGGACATCTTGGCACAAGAACACTTGAAAAACCAGATACTCTTAACGGGCCGCTAGGGTTTTTGTCTAAAGGGGAAGTTCAGATCTGAAATTGGTGCAAAATGGTGGAGGGTTTGGGGAGATTAATGGTAGGATAAGTTTTAGGAGGGTGTGGGGAGTATAGGATAAAAAGTTGGGGGTGATTTAGGGTCTTGCCGCCGTCTAGTAAGGTTTGGGAATTTAGGGCCGCTACGTTTTTTTTTTCTTTTTTGGGGTTTTCATATCTAAAAAAATGGAAGAATTAGATGAGGTTTTAGGGGAAATTAAAGGTGGATTTGGATTGAGGGTGAGATGGTGGTTGTATGGTATAAATTTGGGGTGGTTTGGGGTGTCTCCACCGCCGTGGGTGATTTCCGGCAAGCGGCCGGCGGCGGAGTTTTGAGATAGAGGTGAGAAATGAGTTATGGGAGTCTAGGGTTTGGTGGGGGGGAGGGGGGCTGTCTCTCTGACATTTTTAAGGGACTTTAGGGCTGAGATGCAAGCCGTCAGATCAAAATGATCCAACGATTGGGATTAAAGGAGATGAAACGGTGTAGTTTCATTTATAGGGGGGTTGGACCGGATCTAAATGGGTTGGGGCGGATTTGGGCATTTTTGGGCCATTTGAGGCATGCCCAATTCAAATGCAAACACAATTTCCTTCTTTCCCTTCTTTCTTTGTTTTTTTCCTTCTTCTTTTCTTTTTCTTTTATTTCAAATCCTAAACTAATTAATTAGAAACCTTGATTAGGTCCTAAATCAAATCTAAATTGTGAAATAAACCTAATTAACTATTTCTAACATTCGAACAATTAATTAACTTTAAAACTAATGAAGGAAATTACTAATTAAAACTAGAAACTAAAAATGTAAAAATGAATAATATTTTTGTGATTTTTTTTTAAAATGCAATTAATTATCAACTTAATGCAAATAAAAACCTAAAATGCATGGCATGAAATTTTTGACATTTTTATTGTACTTTTCATGATTATAAAAATAAATATGCAACTAAATGCAAATAACAATTAACAAGAAATTCTTAAGAATTCTATAAAACTAAAATAATAGAAATCTATTTTTGGAAAATTTAGGAGTAATTTATATTGGGAAAAAACTACATGCTTACAAGCAATAAAGACTGAAATCTAACGAGGAGAAAATCATGGAAAACATAGCTCAGAACACAACAGTTCAACAGGGGATCTCCTGAAATACCGTCCCGTAATCCCAAACGTAAATGTGTAGGGGGATCTCCCGGAATACCGTTTCATAGTCCCAAAGTAAATATGCAAGACAAGGGGATCTCTCGAAATACCGTTACGTAGTCCCAAAGTAAATATGCAGTACATGGACATCACCATAAATACCGTTCCGCAATCCCAAAGTAAATATGCAGCCAAACAACAAGGTTCAATAATCATGGCACGAAGTCCTACAATTTATCCTAAGTACAAGTTAAAGAAGGCAGGTAAAATCACTAAACATGTTGCACGTAGTTCAAATAAACAGTTAAGGCAAGTAGGCATGCTTTCTCAGTCTAACAAAATGCTACACAAGCTAATAAGTTCAAATAAGAGGAAAGATATGTAACTCATTAACCTGGTTTTACAAAAATAATAGCCCGTCTACGTACTCGTTACCTCACGTACACGGCGCTCATATAACAACAGAAATACCAAATCTTAAGGGGAGTTCTCCCACAGAAGGTTGGGCAAGTCACTTACCTCGAACCAAGCTCAAATCAATTCGAAATTATGCTCTTTACACGAATATCCGACTCCGAATGGATCAAATCTAGCAAAAACCAATTACATAACCTAAATACAACTACAAAAAACTAATCTAACGAACGGAATCAAAGTTAAAGCAAGAAATGGGAAAATTGCTCAAAAAGTCTCCCCGAGCCCACATCTCGGAATCGGGTAAAAGTCACAAAATACGAACTCTCATTCACTCACGAGTTCACTCGTACCAAAATTACTCAAATCCGATACTGAAATCTTGATCAAAACCCCAAAATTCGGCCTAAGAACTTTTCTCAAATTTTCCCGATTTTTCACCCCAAATACGAAATCAAATGATGATTTCAAGCATAGATTAGTGGGATATAATCATAAAGGAGTTAGGATTCATTACCCAATGACTTCCTATGAAAATCTCTCGAAATTTCGCCTTCCACCGAACTCCCAATTGAATTTTGTGATATGAACTTCAAACCCTCGAAATTCCCCTTTTCTTCCCAGCGATTCTCGCTTATGCAATCTCAGGACCGCACCTGCGGTCTCGCACCTGCGAAATTTTCATCGCAAGTGTGGATATCACTTAATGCGCCTTGTCCGCTTCTACGATCAAGAGGCTGCACCTACGTGTGCGCACCTGCGGACAGTTGTCCGCTCCTGCGTTCCCTTACTCGCATCTGCGGGCATCGCAGATGCGGAATTCACCTTGCACTTGTGACCCTAGACCACCCTTCCTAATTCCTCTTCTACGCTTGTTCTTCCGCACGTGCGGTTCCCCCACCGCAGGTACGACGACACCAGAACTAGCACACCAGAAATTCTTCCAGTCCATGTTTCACCCGTTAAGCACCTGAAACTCACCCGAGGCCCCCGCGACCTCAACCAAACATACCAACCCTAAAACACCATACGAACATAGTCAAACCTTTGAATAACTCAAAATAACATCAAAACACCAATTTCACACGGATTCAAGCCTAATGAACTTTGAAATTTCTAAATTCTACAAACGACATCAAAACATATCAATTCTCGTCCGAATGACCTCAAATTTTACCCACAAGTCACAAATGACACTGTGAACCTACTCAACCTTCCTGAATTCCATCCCGATCCCGATCTCAAAATTTCTAATGCCGACCAAAATTGCCAAAATTCCAACTTTCGCCGATTCAAGCCTAATTCTACTACGGACCTCCAATTCACATTCTGGATGCGCTCCCAAGACCAAAATCACCTAACGGAGCTAACGGAACCATCAGAATTCAAATCCGGGGTCGTTACACACATGTCGACATCTGGTCTATTTTTTCCGACCTAAGCTTCAAATTAAGAGACTAAGTGTCTCAATTCACTTCGAAAACCAACACGAACCCTCCCGGCGAAACACAATAGCAGAAATAGATACGGGAAAAGAAATTAATAGGGGATCGAGGCTCTAACTCTCAAAACGATCGGCCGAGTCATTACAAGTGTCCGTTTCACGCGACTTGACCATAACTTCAAATAATTAAAATAAGCATGTTGTGAATCACGGGTACGTTCACGTGGCGTTGTTCGTGACATGTACAAAAATAACAAGTGCGCGACATCGCGACTTGTTTAAAGAAATTCCATAATTGTTTTGAAACAATTAAAAGTGGTATAGAAGCGTTAACGCATAAAAGATTCTAAAACATGTAATAAATCAGATAATTAGGCCAATTATTAATTGTTGAGCGACTATGCTAAAATCACAGAACTCGGGAGTGCCTCATACCTTCTCCCGGTTAACAGAATTCTTTACCCGGTATTCTGTGTTCGCAGACCATAAATAGAGTCAATTTCCTTGATTTGGGATTTTAAAATAAATCGGTGACTTTGGACATCATAATATTTATCCCAAGTGACGACTCTAAATTGAATAAATGATCTCAATTCGATTAATGTCATTTTAATTAAAAAACTCTCTTATCCCGAGAAAAGGAGGCAGGATGCGTGACAAATACATGTACAATTAATAAGAAACATAAATGGAAATAGAGATAACAATATGATCGCTAGGGGTGTTCATAAAAACCCCAAAACCGAACCAAACCGACCAAAAAAACCGATACATTTTAGGTTTTGTTTGGTCTTGGTTTTGAATTTTAAAAACCGATCAAATTTGGTTTGGTTTTGGTTTCAATAAAAAAATAACCGAAAAAACCGAACCAAACCGACTATAAAAGTAGCTATTTAAATTCATTATTACACCTATATATTTTATATAAAGTTTCTAAAATTTTATGGTATATATTAGTCATTTATATTTTTAGTCTAGTTCTTTGCTATTTAATAATATAATTCTTTGCCTTTACATTCTAGTTTGATTGGTAAATTTCTTTCGCTAAGTATAAAAAAATTATTTCATGCTAAAAATATATCAATTTTTAATTGAGTACTTAAATTATTCATCACTATTTTATTCAGTTATCATCAATATATCTTGGTAAATGATAAATTTCTCAAAGAGCAATTGATTTGATAGTGTTA
>ML255674.1:3314-14369 GCA_005239495.1 Nicotiana undulata
AGTGGCAAGGACGTTTCCCCCCCCCCCCCCCCCCTAAACTTCATCACACATGCATAAAGCATATCCTCTGATATCTGAATAGTATGCTCGGATCCGTCTGTGGTGAAATATTGTACTCAACTCTACCCGCGTGCCCAACTCATGTGTGTACAGCCCTCCAGAACCACGATGTAATCTGCGTAGCCCGGTTAGAGATGATAGATACCAGCACGACATGAAGCCTGACAATCTCGCGAATATAAACCTGAGTCAGCTGCTCTGAAGAGTAAGTAGTCACCACTCGAATGAAGTGAGCTGACTTGGTCAACCTATCCACAATCACCTGAACCGCATCAAACTTCCTCTGAGTCTGTGGGAGCCAAACAACAAAATCCATAGTAATCCGCTCCTATTTCCACTACGGAATCTCTATCTTCTGAAGTAATTCACCTGGTCGTTGATGCTCATACTTCACATGCTGACTATTTAGGCACCAAGCTACATACTCCAATATGTCCTTCTTCATTATCCTCCACCAATAATGCTGCCTCGGGTCTTGATACATCTTCGCAACACGTGGACGAATGGAGTACCGCAAACTGTGAGCCTCTTACAGAATCAACTCACGCAACCCAATCTACATTGCGCACACATAGCGTGCCCTGCATCTGTAATACGTTGTCATCCCCAATAGTGACCTCTTGGAATCATCGTGTTGAACCGTGTCCTTGAGGACAAGAAGATGGGGGTTGTCAAATTGAATCTCCCTGATAAGATCATAAAGAGAGGACCGAGAAACCACACAAGACAAAACTCGTCTCGACTTAGAAATATCTAATCTAACAAACTAGTTTGCCAAGGCCTGAACAACCAAGGCTAATGGTCTCTCTGCTACAGGTAAATATGCTAAGTTGCCCAAACTCTCTGCCTTGCGACTCAAGGCATCGGCCACCACATTGGCCTTTCCGAGATGATTATAGAATGGTGATATCATAGTCCTTAAGAAACTCTAACCACCTCCGCTTCCGCAAGTTAAGATCCTTCTGTTTGAACAGATGTTGTAGACTCCGGTGATCGGTATAGACCTCACAAGGGACATCGTAAAAATAGTGTCACTGGATCTTTAAGGCGTGAAGAATAGCTTCTAACTCGAGGTCATGGATAGGATAGTTCATATCATGCACCTTCAGCTATATAGACGCGTAGGCAATTACCCTACCGTCAAGCATTGAAACCGTGTCGAGACCAATACGCGACGCATCACACTATACAGTATAAGACCTCAAACCCTAAGGCAACACCAACATAGGGGCTGTAGTCAAAGCTACCTTGATATTTTGAAATCTCTCCTCACACTCCTTAATCCACCTGAACGAATCACCCTTCTGGATCAATTAGGTCATAGGTACTGTAATAGACGAGAAACCCTCTATAAATCGACGGTAATATCCTTCCAAACCAAGAAAACTCCGGATCTCCGTAGCTGAGGAAGTTCAGGGCCAACTCTGCGGTGCTTTAATCTTCTACGGATCTACCTTGATCCCCTCACTGGATACTAAATGACCCAAAAATGCCACTGAATCTAACCAAAATTCACACTTCAAAAATTTTGCATATAACTTCTTTTCTCTCAAGGTCTGAAGCACTGTCCTCAGGTGTTTCTCATGATCCTCTCGGCTTCGGGAGTACACCAAAATGTTGTCAATAAACACAATGATTAATGAGTCGAGATAGGACCGGAATACACTTTTCATCAAGTGCATGAATGTTTTTGGGGTGTTAGTCAGCCCAAAAGACATCACAAGGAACTCGTAATGTCCATATAGAGCCCTGAAGGCAGTATTCGGGATATCTGGCTCCCAAATCTTGAAATGATGATAGCCTGAATGTAAGTCGATCTTACAGAACACTCTGGTACCCTGAAGCTGATCAAATAGGTCATCAATGCGTGGAATTGGATACATGTTCTTCACTGTAACCTTGTTCAACTGGCTATAATTAATACACATTCGCATAGAATCATCCTTCTTATTTACAAATAAGAATGGAGCACCCCAAGGCGACACACTTGGCCGAATGAAACCCTTATCAAGCAACTCTTGCAACTGCTCCTTTAAATCCTTCAACGCTGGTGGGGCCATACAATATGGAGGAATAGAGATGGGTTGAGTGCCCGGTAATAAATCAAAACCAAATTTAATATCCCTATCTAGCGGCATGCCAGGAAGATTTGCCGGAAATACATCTGGAAAATCCCTCACTACCAGAACAGACTCAGTAGTAGGAGTATCAACACTGACAACTCTCACATAATCTAAATATGCATCACATCCCTTCTCAGCCATCTGTTAAGCCTTTAGAAATAAAATAACATTACTAGAAAAATGATCTAAATTACCTCTCCACTCTAACCATTGTAATTTTGGTATAGTCAGTGTCACGGTCTTGGAGTGACAATCAAGAATAGCATGATAAGGAGACAACAAGTCCATGCCCAAAATAACATCAAAATCTACCATACTGAGCAACAATAAATCGCCTCTAGTCCCAAAACCACTAAGAACAACCAAACATGAATGATACACATGGTCAACAACGAGGGAATCTCCCACAGGTGTGGACACATAGACAGGACAACTCAAAGAATCACGGGATACACCCAAATCTGGAGAAAAATAAGACGTCATATAGGAATAAGTGGATCCTAGATAAAATAAGACGGATGCATCTCTATGATAGGCCGGAACAATACCTATGATGAAATAGTCGGATGCAACTGCCTCCGTCCTAGCAGGAAGAGCATAATATCTGCCATGGACTCCCCTTCTAGAGTATCCTCTGCCTGCCCAGTCTCTACCTCGAGTTGGTTGTGCAGGTGGAGTGGTAGTTGGTGCGGTAACCATGGCTTGAGGACCCGGTGGAGCACGCAGAGCTTGAGTAGTCTATGGAGAAGCACCCTCACCATATGAAGAGTGTCTCCAAACTCAAAACAAGCTCTTAAAGGGCATGGCTGGTTCTGTCCTAATCAGCTGGATTGGCCTCTAAAAGAACCTCGTGCAAGAGGTACACTAGACAATGGCGGTGTATAATAGGGAGCTTGAGGCCTGGGAGTGGCTGGAATGCTGCTGGAAGATGGAAATGCCGAATGAACAGGGCGACTCACATAGCCCCTACCATGAGGAGTTGAAACTAGGCCACGGGTACCACGATGTGCCAAACTCTCGAGACCTCTTGTCCTCCCCCTCTCCTCTCTCCCGAATCAACATACCCTCCAATCTCCTAGCGATCCCTACTACCAGCTCGTATGTAATGTCCATCTCTAACTCTCGAGTCATGCTAAATCTGATATTGGTGTTGAGCCCCTCGATAAATTGACGGACTCGCTCTCTAACAATAGCAACCAAGGTTGGTGCATGCCTGGACAAATCACTGAACCGGACCGCATACTCTAACACGGTCATAGATACCTGGTACAACTTCTCAAACTCTGCGCTCCATGCATCTTTGAGACTCTGGGAACATACTCCCTCAACAACATATCTGAGAACTAAGTCCAAGTGAGTGAAGTTTCCTCGTCTGGACTACCTAACTTATATGCTCGCCACCACTGATAAGTCACTCCCCTAAGCTGAAACGTAGTGAAAGCGACCCCACTAGACTCCGCAATACCCATTGTACGGAGGATATAGTGGCACTCCTCGGGAAAACCCTAGGAATCCTTTGATGCCAAGCTACTAAAAGTAGGAGGGTGGTACTTCATTTACTCTCGAGCCCGAGCTACTCCTCCTCAGAAATTGCTACCCTAACCTCGGGTTGAAATGGGGCTACTGTCTACACCGGTATGACCTATGGGACCTGATCAACCCGAACCCGCTTCTCTAGGTTATGGGCGGTGGGAGTCTGTGCTCCTCCCCAGGGCTGAGAAGTGGGGGGAGCAAGGGGTATCCACCCTGCCTAAGCCAAAGTGCCAAAAATGCTGAGAAACTAGGCGAGAGTCTTCTGGAGGGCTAGTGTAGTAATAGGCGTCTCAGGTGCCTGCCTTCCAACTAGAGCTACTTGTGGCTCCTCTGTAGAAGATCGTGTGGGTGCTCTGGCTGCACCACGTGTACGTCATCGGCCTCTACACCGGCCCCTACCTCTCGCAGATCTAGCAGGGCCCGCGCGTGTTGAGTCGTATGTGTCCTCACCATCTGTGAGAGAATACAAAGACAAAAATTTATAATCCGAAGTCAAAGATTCCGCATGATAAAGAATCAAAGAAGTGAAGTTTTTACTAACAGTTCCATAGCCTCTTGAAGATAAGTACAGACGTCTCTGTACAGATCCGTGAGACTCTACTTGTTACGCCCCGCAATATTACGTCAATATTATGTCCCCCAGTATATATTACGACGATGTTATGCCCTACAGTATTATATTACGATGATGTTACGCTTCGCAGTGTTAAGTTGCGACGATGTTGCACCATGTAGTATTGTGCGTTGAATTGGTTGTAAGGTAATTGACATAAGTCCAAGGAAAAGATTATTTGGAGATTATAGGGATTGTAAGTGATTAATAAATTCGTGAAGGTGAGGGGGGAGTCAAGTCAAAGAAAATGAATTTTTGTCCAAGTTTGACATGTTGGGATAAAATACGGCCCGAGCTAAAATACTCGGTATTTATGGACTAGTGTCGTACGAGGTACCACATGAACATAATAGTAAGGTGTATAAGGTATGTTAAAAGAGTGTAGTATTTTAAGTAAGTTGAGATAATTCCTAATTATACGGGTAATTGGTTAATTACCGGGTAACGAGACATTACCTAATTACCTAATAGGTGAATAAATATTAAATATCCCACCCCATCCCCACGTGGCAGCTAGCCACATTATCAAGAGATGACTAAGAGTCATTCCTTGCCTTGGTGTCACAAGGTAACAGATCCTTTCATTTCCAAGACTTTGAATATAAAAGTCTTTCAATTCAAAAGGGAAAGAACGTTAGCCATCCACATTAAACTCCTTCAACCTTTCCATTATTAAAGATCAGATTTGTAACTTAAAGAAACGTGATTTTCATTTCAAAGTGAGCTTCATTTCAACATAGGCTTTATTTTAATGTAAGCTTCATTTCAACGTGAGCTTCATATTCAATTACTTGAGCTTTCAAAAATTCAGTAACATGAGCTTTCACGGATCTTCAAGAATTCAAAAACATGAGATTTTATACAAAGTTATACTATATAATAGCAACGGGATTTTGCGATTCTAAGGGAGTACGGTGCAATCCTTATCAAGAATATTATACAAATATTTCCTCACTCCAGGTATGTTAAGGCTATCCCTTCTTTCTTTTGGCATGATCTATATGACATGAACGAAACGAGAAAATGCACAACTTTCATAAAATACTCTATTCGTAGAAATTCTACATATATGTATATTTTTATCCTTCCACGTGTCAAATTACTCTATCATATGTTCATGGGTCTCACAAATATGTAAGTTGGTAAAGTTTATCTCATGATATTAATCAGAGGCATAATGGCCTTATGACGTACCGAGAGATTTTATTGACATATTTCATATGCATTTCATGCATTTATACATGCATGTTGACCCATGACCAGATGGCGTTATATACGCGTATATATGTATGTATATATATGTATATGGGATATGGGAAAGTTATGGCGTTATATACGCACCACCACCTGATCAGCTGGTATACAATGATGATTTTGCCCACAGTGGCCGATATGATATGATGGGATGCCCTCAGAGGCTGATGATGTTATGAAACATATACCTATGCACGACATGACATTCATACGCATATGCATGATACTAAAAGTGATTTATTATTTACAGAGTTATCCAGACATACAGGTTGAGTCAATTACTCTATATCTCTTCCATGTCTCTTATGTATTTATTTATGTGCCTTACATACTCAGTACATTATTCGTACTGACGTCCCTTTTGCCTGGGGACGCTGCGTTTCATGCCCGCAGGTCCTGATAGACAGGTCGAGAGCCCTCCAAGTAGGCTATCAGCTCAGCGGAAGATGTTGGTGCGCTCCATTTGCTTCGGAGTTGCTCGTTTGGTTAGTATGATTTAGACACATATTGTTTGGTAAGGCGGGACTCTGTCGCGACCTTTATGATATTTATGTACTCTTACAGGCTTGTAGACATACGCCGTGTACATAAAGGATTGTACGGCCTGGCCGCCCTATGTTTTGAGTTTATAAAGGATTGTGTTGTCCTATTAGGCCCGTATGTCATGTATATGTAATAAGGTAATAATAAAGATACGCTACGTTGGTACTCGGTTAGGTAAGGTACCGGGTCCCCGTCACGGCCCATCGGTGTCGTGACAAAAGTGGTACCAGAGCAGTTATGTCCTAGGGAGTCTAGAAGCCGTGTCTAGTAGAGTCTTGTTTATGGGTGTGTCGTGCACCACACTTATAAGCAGGAGGCTACAGGGCATTTAGGATTGTCACTCTTTCTTCTTACTCTAGATCGTGTGGTAAAGCTCAGTTGTAAGAATTCAAATTCCTAACCTCTATTTTATTCGTAATAAGACGATACCTACATCCAGAAAGACATTTGGTAGAAGGCATGACTATGGAAGAGTTGAGTCAGAGGAACTCGACTTTGCATCATGCTTATGATAAGTAAATGTGAGGTCTTCAGTAGATCGTGTCTGTACTGAAAGGTGTAAGCCTCCTGATAAGAAGCCTTAAGGCAAGAATGCATATCCATCTTTATGGTGAAGGACAATGAGAGATTAAGAAGACAAATACAAGTTTCAACAACCAAAAGAAGCAAGATGAAGAAGGGTACGAGGCGCCCAGTTAATGAAGGTTAATAGCGTTTATAATTGAGGCAGAGGAACATAAGCTTTTTGAGTTATATTCAACAGTAATAGGGGTATGTACAATTGGTCACACCCATTTCAGTTATGCCCTATGGGGGATAACATGTGTAGAATAAGAAGAGGACGGGATATCACGATCCGGATGGGGTTAGAGTGTCCCAAAATAGTGAATGGATTGTTTGCTTTTGTTGGCATTTCCGAAGGATATTACAAATGTGCCAATAGATCTTCTTATGAGACACCCAGATGGTGCACCCTAGAATATTACGATTAGATGTGAATAATAGCATTCAGAAGATAGGCAGTGAAAGACTGGATGGGATAAATATTACCTTAAGTATGTCTCTCATCCCTAGTAGAGCGAGGATGTTGAGCAACCCAAAGAGCCATTGGACGGTACAAAGGGAAGCTAAAAGCGAAAGAATGTCGTATTAAATTTTTCAAAAAAAAGGATAAAGGGATATGCAGAAATATTAGCAGAGTAATGAGAAGAGAGATAAGGAAGCATTATGAATAAGGTGTGATACATGGATGAAAATGGTAGAGTGTTACAGAACCTATAGTCAAATGAGAGGGGAGACGAAAGGTGATGGGCCTTAAGACAACAAAAGAGTATAGTCCATAAAGTTATATCCTCATTTCGAGAAATAAGTTTGTGACTCCAACGCGACTACCAGAGGGGAGAGTTAATCCCCAGAGTAACAGAAATTGGTATGGACTGGTAAACAAGATAAACTAAATACGAATTAGGGACTGAATGGTTGGGAAGTACTCGGCATCATGGGAATTTCAAATTTTGTTCCGGCAGTAAAAGAATGGACCACAGAAGAAGATCCATGATGAATTCAGAGAATGGTCTTTAGGGAGACGTTTCCCTAGAGCAAGCAATGTTAGCAAAGTTAAGCCTAAGGGACTGTATGTACCAGTTACATTAAGTGTCACCATCGCGGGTAAGGGGATTTGTCCTCCTTGGTACAAAAGGGTTGCCGCAAGACGAATAAGTATCATTGATGTTAAGAAATGACGCCAAAGATGAAGAGGTAGATCATCGTGGCTTCAGCTCTTAGTACACCCCTTATTAGGGGGAATATGGAATGATGTGGCATTAAGTCAGAATTAAGCGGTTCTACTGAATATGGAATGGTAAAGGAAGAATGCGATAAATGAAAGAGGAATGAGATGGAACTTATCCAAATCTTAAAGATACGCTACGATTCAAGAATATTGTGCAAGCACGACGTCAAGGAGAGGAAGTAAAGGTTTATGCCCGAGCTGTTATTAATAAATAAGGAGCCAGTGCGAGACGTAAGTTAAAACAAAGTAAATAACCCAAGAAATATTACGAGGAATATTGATATGAGATTGAGCCAACGAGTAGTTAATGGTCAGGAAGATCTCAGTTATGGCTAAAAAGGAGGTTACAGACTAGTCATCAGATCGTGTAAGATAAACATAGTAGAACCCAACATGGAGAATTTATCCTCAGAGAATATCATTATAATACTTGAGATATATTCAAACAAGAGTCGGGGTAGTTAAAGGTACCGTATGAGTGTTACGGGGGTAAAAGAGAGTGCCACTGGAAAGACAGTTAAAATATCAGTTCGGAAGCAACCCTACAAGCACAAGTGCATGGAGGTAAGCAACTATGGATAATTATAGGCAAGAAAGGACATCTAAAGGTCCGTAATAAGCTCACAGCTTTACAAGAGTCAAGGGTTCTCCCTAAGTACTACAATGAAGAATAGCTGAGAAAATAAGGATGAAGGCTTCAACCTAAGCACAACGACCTAAAGAGGAAATGGTCGTGTAACAACAGTCTCACAACAACATTATAAGCACTCCAAAGGAAAATAGCACCCACTGTGGCTAATGAACGGGAAGTAAAATCAAAAGTAATACTCGAGATCATATGAGTTGCATGAAAATTCTAGAATGCATGGGAACTAAGATAAGCTAAGTATGCACATAACAAGGGGCAGAAAGACCAGGAAAAGTAATAGCTTAGGTTTAAAGAAAGTTGAGATAAAATGAAAGGAATTATTCAATCAATGATCCGGAGTTAGTTAGGAACGCACTTGATATTTCAGAGTGTTATCCATGCAGCATATAGGTTGACAATCATACAATCGTAGAAGACTCCGACATAAGTTAAAAGAAAGAATTGAGACCAGGTCATAGACAAAGGATTGAATTGTTACAGAATTGTATCATGGATATTCCATAGCGCCCATGAAAGGCTAAAAGTAATAACTAACACCATGAGCCACAGATCGGACTATAGCTTAAGCCTACATAAAGGTTTATCAGAGGAAAAAGGAAACTAAAGAATTACATCATCCAAGTAAATCAGGAGTTTGATTATTGGACCCAAAATATTATGGACATCGCGATTGAGAACATTGCAGAATCACTATTAATGTCAAATGTGCAAGAAAGATAGTACAACAATCATAGTCTATAACATCTCTTCGATAAATCCAGTTAGAAAAGTAACAGCCTCATAAGAAGTCAGTATAAAGCTCCCACTAGATTGTAGTATTATAATAAAGCTCCAAGTGGATGTGAATCATACCTATGTGGAAGTGAGGTTATGAAAGAGATACAAGATGTGATGCGAGATTATAAGGTAATTAAGCTAACGATGAATGGAGTACGAGATACCCAAAGGCAGAAGGTCGTGAATGTCCATACTCTGGATAGAAGGCTAAAAGAGCGAGGATTCAATATCCAGGAATAGTAGCGGCATCGTCAGTAGCATATCCTCCATCCTATGGTCTAGGTATCGAGAAGCCTGATTAAGAGAATAAAGAAGATTTAGAGACGATGTGATGTCTCGCTTGATATTCCATAAAGACATAAGGAAATCTATGATACAACCAAGTTGAAAGGTTGCAAGTAATATAAATAGATATGTGTAGGTCGCAAACTAAAGTATGGTAAAGCAAAAAGGTTTTAGGAAGTCAGAAATAAGGATAAGAAAGGGCGAGTGAGAAGGTGACGTGAATGGATAAGTCCTCACGATTAAGACCATGAAAACAAGAAGAACTGATGGTTTCTCTAAATTATACAAAGTTCAGTACACCCTGAATGAACTCCAAGGAGTCTAAGACTAATGGCATTTAGAAGAAATAGAATGCTACCCTGGTAGAAGAATTAAAGTGTAATTGTGATAGACCAAGGATGACGTTTGGTCCTTCGATTGAGTAATGACTCAAAGAGGATTGCATGAATTGTAAGGGGCTAAAAATACCCATGTAAGGTGAATCACATTGGGATTCTATAAAATACGATTATTGAAGTACAGTATCGCCCCTAAGTGGATTAGGAAAATCACTTGAAAGATTCCTCGATCCAACATAAGCCCTAGTATAAATATATTACGTAAGAAGTTTCAAGTTACCAATGGAAGATTGTAGATCGACATTGAGGTGAATCGACAATGGATGGATAAAAGTTACAAATTACGAGATGAGACTAAGACATCTGTTTTAAAATGAGCAGTAATGAAGAAGCATTAAAAGACTTAGCTTTATGCATATATGATGAACAACGAAAAGTAACCTGAAGTTGGTTGCAGACCTCAGTAACGATAAATCGAAATAAGAATTATGGTATAGTATGACCTACATAGATGTGGTAAAGTCACGCGAATGGATAACCAGGTCTAGGAAATAAGATATAACCATATTCGCAAGTTCTACGAAGTACCGAGCGAAGATTTCAGTACACTTATAGATGCCCAGAAAGGCATCCTATTAAGCGTTGTAAATATTTACAAAGTAAGGCCTAGAGATTGGCTAAAAGTTAAAAGGAAAAAGGAATCACATAAAAGCACTTACAAAGCCAAGGTCATACAGGCTGCATGACAGGAGGTGACCACAGTTGCAAGATTAGGAAGATTCGACCACAGGTCATGATATGAGCAAAAAGACTGAGGGGGGAATACCCTAGACTTTGGATTTATTCACAGAGCAACTGCTTAAATGGCAAGAAAAGTGAGGTATTCACAAAAGCCATAAGTTACGAAAATGATAAGAGTATCAATCAACATTCGAGGACGAATGTTCCAAAGGGGGGAATGATGTTACGCCCCGCAATATTACGTCAATATTATGTCCCCCAGTATTATATTACGACGATGTTATGTGTCACGACCCAATTTTCCCCTCCGTTGGGTACCGTGATGGCACCTAGTCTTAGGGACTAGG
>ML255675.1:6887-30785 GCA_005239495.1 Nicotiana undulata
ATGTGGGCCTAACTACCCGGACATAACAATAATAGCCGCTACGTACGGACTCTCGTCACTTGGTGCGTACGTAGCCCCCAAACGAGTTACACATAGCATATATATCACCTATGGGGACAATTCCCTCTTACAAGGTTATAAAGGAGACTCACCTCGTGTCGAATCTACCCCTCGGACCACAATCGCGCCCGAAACTCCGAACTCTATACCCGTGGACTCGCAACTAGTAAAACGATATACAACAACATCAATGCATGCACAATGTAACAACCTATCCTAGTTATTCAACAAAAAATCGCTATCCTTGAAGGATTCTAAGTCTCCGCCCCCGGCCCCTCATGGTCAAATTCAGGAAATTTTCGAAGAAAAGAATTACCCGAAGCCTAAGGATCGTAATTACATAATTTATTTAGGATTTATGGCTAAAAATGAAGTTTCACTATTTTTCCACAACCCCACCTTTTCCTATCAAATCCTATGAATTTTAAGATAATTGGAGGAGGATTTTATTTGAATTTGATGTTAAAAGTCATGAAAACGGACTAGAATCACTTACCTTGATGAGGTTGAACTTGGGCAGTCTCTTCCCTAGCTTGGAGGAGCTCTAATGGAGGTTGGGTATTGAAAAATGAAGAAAAATCGCGTAATTGGACATTTGAGTACTGCCCAGAAAAACCTTCATTGCGATCGCGACACCGGGCCGGCGATCGCGAAAGCTAACTGGCTGGACCTCTGCGATCGCGGCAGAGGTCCTGCGATCGCGAAGAAAAATTGGCAAGACCTCTGCGATCGCGGCAGTGGTCCTGCAATCGCTTAGAACAAACTCACCCGGCCCAGATGCTACTCAATGCGATTGCAAGAAATGGGTTGCGATCGCGAAGGTGTGGAACCCAGATCTCTGCGATCGCAAAGGGGAAGCTGTTATCACATAGAGCAATCGAGAGCCCAGCAAAATCCTTCTCCGCGATCGCAACCCACCTTCTGCGATCGCAGAGAAGGAAACCAGATAGCAGATTTTCTGGTTTTCCTAACTTAGCTCCCGGGGGTCCAAAACACACACGAGCTCCTCGGGACCCCGTCCAAAAGCACCGGCAAGTCTGTATTCGTGATACGGACTCGCTCGAACTCTCGGAACAAGAAAAACAACAAACCCCAAAGCCAAATTAATCAAACTTAAAAACTTTAAAATTCTAGAATTCACTTTAACGCGCCGCACCGGCCTAAACTACTCGGAATGACTTCAAAATTTGCAGACAAGTTAAAAATGACACAACGGAACTATTCCCGGTCTTGAAATTTCAATCGGACCTCGGGAACATAAAATCACATTCCAAACCAAATTTCAAGTTTTATGAGATTTCTAAAAACTTCATTAACTCCAATTTTCCTCATTTTATCTGAAACCAATCAAATCAAGTCCGTTTTACACCAAATTTAATAGATAACTTATATAAAACATATTGAACCTGTTACGGGCTCCGAAATCATAATACGGGCCCGACAACACAGGTTTCACATCAAAGTTCATTTTCATAAGCCTTTAATATTTTCATAAAATAATTTTCTTCAAAAATTCATTTCTCGGCATTGGGTCCTCGAAATTCGATTCCGGGCGTACGCCCAAGTCCCATATTTTCCTACGAACCCTCCGGGACCGTCAGATCGCGGATTCGGGTCCGTTTGCCAAAAATGTTGACCAAAGTCAACATTATTCAATTAATTACCACAATTTAACTCTTAAATCAAGGTTTCACATAAAGGCTTCCCGGCTACGCGCCTGGGCTGCGCACGCACACCGAGGTGAGATTGATGGAGGCTTTCGGGCCTCGGAACACAGTCCAAATTAGATGCACACAAGATGACCCCTTTTTGGGTCATCACAGGTAGGAACGCCCTGGCATGGCGCTGAATTGAGGCCTCACTGAAACACCTCGAGGAGGTGCTGAATATGATGGCATGCTGAGCTGACCATCCCCAAACTAATCTCTCCCCCTGGCTTGGGCACCCCTGAAACCTCCGGAGAATCTAGCCCTCTTATCCTGCTGACCCTGCTCCCTGCTCCTCAACCGATACCCCTCAATCCGTCGAGTTATCTCGACCACAAGCTGGTAAGGAGTACCCATCTCGACCTCTCGGGCCATGGTGGACCCATTACCTGGATGTAACCCGGCCACAAACCGCCGCACTCTCTCGGCATCAATAGGAAATATCATAAGTGCATGGCGTGACAACTCTGAAAATCTCGCCTCATAATCTGTCACTGACATCTACCCCTACTCTAGCTGCTCAAACTGACGCAGCAACTCTTCCCTCTCAGAGGGTGGAATATATCTGTCCAAGAACATCTGCGTGAATTGCTCCCAAGTGACAGGAGGAGAATCTGCTGGCCTGCTGAGTATATAGGACTGCCACCACCTGCGAGCTCTGCCCTCTAACTGAAAGGTAGTGAAGTCGACCCCATGGGACTCCAAAATCCTCATGTTGTGCAGCCTGTCCCTGCACCTGTCAATAAAATCTTGGGCATCCTCGACCTGCTCACCCCCCAAGACTGGAGGGCGCAATCGAGTCCATCTGTCCAATAACTTCTGCTGATCGCCCTCTGCAGCTGGTCTAGGCTCTAGTGCTGCTACTACGGGCTGAACCCCACCCACGGGCAGTGTACCCGAGGTATGATGTACTGTTGCTGACTGCCCTGCGGCCTGTGCGTTAGGGGTCTGGACTCCCCCTCCCGCCTGAGAAGTAGCAGGATCCGCTCGAAATAACCCAGCCTGGGACATGGTGTCCATGAACCTCATCATACGGCCCATGACCTCCTGGAAGCCTGGCGCCGTCATGAACTCCACTGGAGTAGGTGCTATTGTAGGCATCTCGTCCTGCTCCTCTATAATAGGATCCTCTGGTGGTGCGATTGGTATAGCTCTGGGACGCCCCCGTCCCCTCTCTCGGGCAAGTGCCCTAACCCTGCCTCTACCACGACCTCGAGCGGCGGGGGTAGCGGCATCTCCCAGATTAGGAACTCCGGATGCACGCGTCCTCACCATCTGTGAGAGAATAGAAGAACAAGTTTGAGTATATCATCGAGTGCACGATAGAATATGAACAAAGAGTGGTTTTCTAACACCCTATAGCTTCCTGAAGATAAGTACAGACGTCTCCTTACCGATCCGCAAGACTCTATTGGGCCTGTCCATGACTCGTGAGACTTATGTGAACCTAGTGCTCTGATACCAACTTGTCACGACCCGAAATCCTAACTCAGGTCGTGATGGTACCCAACAACAGGGTTAGGCAAGCCAACACAAATTCCACTAAGTGTTTCTTTTTATTTGATTAAATAGTTCACCAAATTACTGAATTTAACATGTTAAAACATGATATCAAAAGATAATAACCAGTGGTAGATAAAATATCTATAAAGAAGCGTGAGCCAAAAGACGAGCATATATGTATATACAGTCCAAAATCACAAAATAACCACTACGTGTGTGCCAGGAACTAGTGTCACGAGTGTCACAGGCATAATAACAGGATAACCAAAAGATAGAATATACAATCCCACTGTCTGAATAAATAGATGGGAAACAAAAGTAAATGAAACTCCATGGTGCTTCTGGAGTTCGCCAAAAGAAGCAGCTCACCGTGAAGTCAGTCCGCTACGGTCAGTATCTAGCTCCGGTCAGATAACCAGATGCACCAACCTCAGAACCTGTAAAGTTAAGTACAGAAATGCAGCATGAGTACATATTAAATAAATATGTACCCAGTGAGTATCCCGTCTAATCTCGAAGAAGTACTGACGAGAGGTCGACTCGACACTCACTAAGGTCCAACAGTATAATATGCGACAGGATATAACGAAAAGTAGTAGAAAGTAGTAGGTATGTAAGACAGTAAGCAACAGTTACGTATAAAGCACAAGAATCCAAGTAAGTTCTGAAACAAATAATAACATCCACTTTCTTTCCCCCAAATATCTAATACAAGTCAATATCCATGAAACAATGCCAAATACTCATGCGCACACAGGAATAAGACAAACGGCAAGAATCATAAGGAAAATATCTATGCTTTGCCGAGGATCGAACGACCCGAACCATAAGTGCGTCTTTCAAATTAATCATATATGGGCATCTTTCAATCCGCCGTGGCATACGGCCCGCTCTCATGAGAGTGGGGGAATTCACACATCGCTCGCGGAATGTAAATATCTAAGCGGTCACATGCACACACAATAACTTTTAAAACTTACTTTCCATAACCAACTCCTTTCAAATCAACAATTTCCATAAAATCCTAGAGAAACAATACTATACATAACATGGTCTCATAGCATATATGGAATTACAAGGAAGCATATAAGGCATTACAAGGAAGCATATAAGGCATGATGTGGGCCTAACTACCCGGACATAACAATGATAGCTTCTACGAACGGACTCTCATCACTAGGTGCGTACGTAGCCCCAAACCAAATTACACATAGCGTTTAAATCACCTAGTGGAACAATTCAATCTTATAAGGTTAGAAAGGAGACTCACCTCGTGTCTAATCTACCTCTCGGACCGCGAATGCGCCCAAAACTCCGAACTCTACACCCGAGGACTCGCAACTAGACAAAAGGTGTACAATTATATCAATGAAATTCTCAATGTGGGGAAGCTATCCTATTTAATCAATAAAATCATCATTCTTGAAGAATTCCCAAAATTCAACCACGGGCCCGCACGCTCGGATTCCGAAAATGCTCGAAGGAATCACTTACCCAAAGCCTAAGGATCATTAATATGTAGTTTCTACTTGAATTCATAGCATTAAACGGACAATTCGCTAATTTCCTCAAGAACCCTAAATTTACTACCCAAGTTTTGATTTCCAATGACCTAGTAGTTAATCCCATTGATAATTCATGTATTAAACTAGTAATAGGGAGGAATTAACTTACCTTTGCAATAGCAAGGTCGTGTTGTGTTCTTTCTAAGCTCACAAGTCTCTAATGGAGGTATGAAATTAAAAGGGATGAAGAAATCTCGTATTTTAAAGAATATATACCGCCTGGCCTACAAGGGTTCCGCACCTGCAGCTCGAGGACTGCACCTGCGGTCTCACGCTTGCGAGCTGGGGCTTGCACCTGCGGAGTTGGACGGGAAGGACTGGGCCCGCACCTGCGGGGCTGGGGACCGCACCTGCGAGACTCTCGCACCTTGGAGGCTGGGACCGCAGGAGCGGTCCCGCACCTGCGATTGGGCAACCACACCTGCGGACACACCAGAAACAGGTGCACCAACATCTATTTTAGCTGGTTTTTGACCTCGTGTGGTGTCTGGGAAGCACCTGGGCCCACCCAAGCCTCGTCCCAAAATACCAACAAGTCCTAAATCATAATACGAACTCGCACGAGCCTTCGGAACACCCAAAACAACCCTAAATCTCAAAATCACACCCAAAAACCCCTAAAACCATAACTTTAAGAACTTCAAGTTCTTGATTTCTATATCGAGGCGCTGGACCGACCTATACAACTTGGAATGACATCAAAGTTTGCAGACAAGTCATAAATGACATAACGGAACTATTTCTGATCTCGGAATCACATTCGGACCTCGATAACATAAATTCCTGTTTCAAACAAAATTTCAAACTTAATGAAATCCTTATTTCTATATTGGGAGTCGAAACGCCCCCAGGTTATCGAAAACCCATTCTGAACATACACCCAAGTCCGAAATCATCATACGAAGCTACTGACACTGTCGGAACTCGATTCCGAGGTCATTTGCTCAAAATATTGACCGAAGTCAAACTCGACCAAATAGGCCAACCTTAAGGAACCAAGTGTTCCTATACTGCTCAAAACACTTCCAAATCCTTAACCACCAGTCCCTACAAGTCACAAATCTCAAGAAGCCTCTATGGGAAGTCTTATTTAGGGGAACGGGGTCCGATAACGTAAAACGACCGGTCAGGTCGTTACAAAATAATCAGGAAGTAATGAAAGGAAAGAGAATCTAATCCTAACGGTATCAAACAATTAGAGGCATGTTTCATTCAACAGAAAGAGCCAAAACGGAACTACAACATATAGTTCTATTGTAAAATAATACCGTTAAGTTAAACATCTTGTTACTTTTGGTTCTTCTTATTCAACCAAGAACAGATTAAGAATAGTTAA
The DNA here is from genome assembly GCA_005239495.1 of Nicotiana undulata. NCBI lineage: Eukaryota > Viridiplantae > Streptophyta > Magnoliopsida > Solanales > Solanaceae > Nicotiana > Nicotiana undulata. The sequence goes on from ML255675.1 coordinate 13,058, forward strand.
TCAACAAGCAAGAAGAAAAGAAGAAAAACAAAAAGAAAAGGAAAGAAAACAAATTAAATAAATTGAAATAGCCTAAAGAAGCGATTAACATGAGATTTGGTTTTAATAACATGCAAAATCATAAGGAAGGAAGGAGAATACCCGTTAAAGGGATTTGCTGGAAAAGTTGAAGGTCGCCGGACCTTGGCCGGACTCCGGCAGGGTTTGAAAACAAGTCAAACCCTCATGAATCAATTGCTCTAGTTAAGAGCAATGGACCGATGAAGGTCTGATCCATTGGTTGTCTTCACATCGGCCGATTATAGAACTTTAGGGTTTCGGATTTCTTAGATTTGAAATTGAAGGAGATTGAATAGGTTTTTGGGGAAACTGATAACGGGACGTGGTTGAGGGAAGGATGGGGATCAACTGGTGAAATTTTGGTGTCGATTGGCGGAGCTCCGCAGCCGGTGGCGATTTTCGGCCGGTGGAGCATGCCGAAAGAGGGGTGGGGCTACGGTGGGTACTGGCCGTTGAGGGAGAGAGGATAGAGATGAGTGGGGAGGGGTGTTAGACTTAGAGTCAAATGGAGGGGGTGGGGATTATTTGGACATATTTATATTTATTGATTAAGGAGTTCCCAGCCTTTAGACTAGATAGATCAACGACTAGGATTTAATTTTTTTAAACGGGGTTGTTTAGGGATGAGGCTGGGGCAGGCCGGGTAAGGGTTTATTGGGGTGGTGTGCACGAGGATGCCTTGGGCCTTGGAAATTTTGGCCCAGGTCTATTTAATTTATCCTAACTTAACTAATTAAATCATCCTAAATTAAAACTAAGCATGTAATAATTGTCTCTAATCCTAGTATTTATTTAATTAATTAAAAATCCTACTATTTAATTTACTCCCTGTTCAATTTTATGATTTTGTTAAAGAAAAAATGATTAAACCAAAAATTAAACATTAACCTATTCTAACTTATACTCCTTTATTATTTAAATAGTAATTACAGTTATGCACCTAATTAAATTATTCACACATTTAAAAGACAAATCAAGGCCACATATTGTAAAATAAATTCATAAATAGCATTTAAAATTTAACAAAAATCCATAAAATAAATTATTTTATTGAGATTTTTGTAGGATTATATGATAAGTAAAAATCACGTGTTCACACCAATGACCGTGACATGCAACGAGACAACGCAATAAACAGACATTGATTCAGAGGAAGATGATATAGCCAACGAGGTTGTAAAAAAGGTTGAAAACTTTGAGAACAGACCTAAGTCCAACTTGGACGAGACTGAAATTATCAACCCGGGAGATTCGGAAAACGTCAAGGAAACACGGATCAACATTCATTTGTCATCGTTAGAAAAGAAAGAATACACAGAGTTTCTGAAGGAGTATGAGGACATATTCTCTTGGTCGTATGATGACATGACTGGTCTTAGTACGTCTATTGTGGCTCACAAACTGCCAACCGATCCAATGTGTCCGTCGGTAAAACAAAAACTCATAAAGTTCAAACCTGACATAAGTTTTAAAATCAAGGAAGAAGTTACCAAGCAGATCAACGCCAAAGTTCTCAAGGTAGTTGAGTACCCGACATGGTTAGCCAACATTGTACATGTGCCGAAGAAGGACGGGAAGGTCAGAATCTGCGTCGACTACCGGGATCTAAACCAGGCAAGTTCAAAAGATGACTTCCCCTTACCAAATATACATATCCTGATTGACAATTGCTCCAAGCACGAAGTACAATCATTCGTAGACTGCTTCGCTGGTTGTCATCATATCTGGATTGATGAGGAAGATGCTGAGAAAACATCTTTCATTATGCCGTGGGGAGTGTACTGCTACAAGATGATGCCATTCGCTCTGAAGAATGCAGGGGCCACCTACATGAGGGCTATGACCACCATCTTCCACGACATGATTCACAAGGAGATCGAGGTATATGTGGATGATGTTATTATCAAGTCCAGGAAAGCCACGGACCACATAGAAGACCTGAGGTAGTTTTTCAATAGGTTGCAGAAATACAATCTGAAGTTGAATCCCGCGAAGTGTGCATTCGAGGTTCCTGCCGGTAAGCTGGTCGGGTTCATTGTCAACCGCCGAGGGATAAAGCTTGATCCATCAAAAGTCAAAGCCATTCAAGAATTACCACCGCCAAAGAACAAGAAAGATGTGATGAGTTTCTTGGGACGGCTTAACTACATCAGTCGGTTCATAGCACAATCTACAGTTATATGTGAGTTGATCTTCAAGATGCTGAAGAAAGACGTCGCAACTAAATGGACCGAGAATTGTCAAAAATCCTTCGACAGAATTAAGGAATACTTGTCAACACCTCCAGTGCTTGTACCACCTGAGCCCGGTAGACCGTTACTACTCTACCTTGCAGTGTTAGATAGAGCTTTCGGCTGCATTCAGGAGAAGCACGATGAAACAGGAAGGAAGGAACAAGTTATTTACTATCTCAGTAAGAAGTTCACTCCATATGAGGCCCGGTATTCTCTATTAGAACGCACCTGCTGCGCTTTGACCTGGGTCTCTCAAAAGCTGAGGCCCTACTTCTGTACCTACACAACATATCTCTTATCAAGAATGGATCCATTGAAGTACATCTTTCAGAAGCCCATGCCTATTGGCAAGCTAGCCAAGTGACAAATCCTGCTAAGCGAGTTCGACATTATCTATGTAACTCAAAAGGCGGTCAAGGGATAGGCACTGGTAGACCACCTTGCTGAGAACCCCGTGGACGGAGAATACGAACCTCTGAAAACGTATTTTCCTGATGAAGAGGTATCATTCATAGGAGAAGACATTGCAGAATCCTATGGCGGTTGGAGGATGTTCTTTGATGGAGCAGCAAACTTCAAGGGAGTTTGCATTGGAGCAGTCCTAATATCTGAAACCGGTCAGCATTATCCGGTATCTGCCAAACTCAGATTCCCCTGCACCAACAATATGGCAGAGTATGAAGCCTGCATCTTGGTGCCCAACATGGCCATTGACATGAATGTCCAGGAGTTGTTAGTGATCGGTGACTCAGGTTTGCTGGTACATAAGGTACAAGAAGAGTGAGAAACCAAGAATTCAAAGATACTACCATATCTGCATCACGTACATGAGTTAAGAAAGAGGTTCACAAAGATAGAATTTCAGCATGTCCCCAGAATCCATAATGAGTTCACCGATGCATTGGCTACTTTGTCCTCAATGATCCAGCATCCGGACAAGAATTTAATTTACCATATTCCATAAAAATCCATAATCAGCCAGCATACTGTGCCCATGTCGAAGAAGATGCAGACGGAAATCTTTGGTTTCATGACATCAAGGAATATTTGGCAAAAGGAGATTACCTAGAGCTTGCGAATCGCACTCAGAAATGCACACTTCGAAGACTATCCAACAACTTCTATCACAACGGAGGAATTCTGTATAGGAGGACTCCTGATTTGTGACTATTAAGGTGTGTTGACGCAAAAGAAGCATCAAAACTACTAGAGGAAGTTCATGTTGGGACCTGCGGTCCACATATGAACGGTTTTGTTCTGGCAAAGACGATACTCTGATCTGGTTAGTTTTGGATGACTATGGAAACAGACTGCATCGAGTATGTCCGAAAATTCCACCGCTGGCAGATACACAGCGACATGATAAAGGTACCTCCAAATAAGCTCAATGAAACAAGCTCACCATGGTCGTTCGCCGCCTGGGGCATGGACGTTATTGGACCAATCGAGCCTGCCGCCTCCAACGGACACAGGTTCATTCTGGTATCCTTTGATTACTTCACTAAATGGGTCAAGGCAACCTCTTACAAAGCAGTTACTAAGAAAGTCGTGGCCGACTTCGTCCGCGACCGCATTGTTTGTGGATTCGGAGTTCCAGAGTCGATCATCACCAACAATGGTTCCAATCTCAATAGTGACTTGATGAAAGCCATGTGTGAAACTTTCAAGATCAATTACAGGAATTCCACAGCATACAGACCTCAAATGAATGGAGCTGTAGAAGTCGCCAACAAAAATATCAAGAAGATATTAAGGAAAATGATAGAAAGGCACAAGCAGTGGCATGAGTAGTTATCATTTTCCTTATTGGGATACCGCACCACAGTCCACACATCAACAGGGGCAACTCTCTATATGCTATTTTATGGTAAAAAAGTTGTTATTCCTGCCGAAGTTGAGATTCCATTTCTAAGGATTATGCAAGAAGCTGAGCTCAGCGACCCATAATGGGTATAGAACCGTTATGAGCAGTTAGCCCTCATAGACGGAAAGAGAATGTATGCATTCTGTCATGGTCAACTATATCAAAACAGAATGACCAGAGCCTTCAACAAGAAAGTCAAGCCGAGACAATTCACACCAGGGCAGCTGGTGTTAAAGAAAATCTTCCCACATCAGGACGAAGCCAAAGGGAAGTTCTCTCCCAATTGGCAAGGCCCATACATGGTTCACCGAGTGCTGACGGGAGGAGAACTTATACTTGCGGAAATGGACAGAGAGGTTTGGCCAAAACCAATCAATTCAGACGCAGTCAAACGCTACTATGTGTAATCTTTATGCTTTTACCAGTGATGTAAATTGAACTACGCCTGCCCTGATTCCCATTTAAGAGGGGATACGTAGGCAGCCCTATGGGTTCGGTCACAATTCATTAAAAATTTCATTTTCCCCCGCAATCGGAAACTGGGTCAGAATTTTGAGGAGGATCCTCAAAATTCTGAAGCAAGTTCAGCCGATCACCGCACGAGCAACAGTCAGAAGCATTCACCCATCAAACTGGGGCAGAATTTGGAGGACCCTCAAAATTCCGTAGCAGGAGAGGTTGTAATGTCTCGAACCGTGTCACGGTCGTCGTTTCATCTAAAACTATTTTAGATTATATGTTTATGTTATACTTTTACAAAAATCATGCATACTTATTCTTGAAACATATTGTTTAGAAAATGCTACCCCTAATAATGCAGATCGAGCCGAACGATTCAATCAGAGCCAGCGGGGATACGAACTAACCTTTCCCCTTTACAAAACTCATGATTCTTCTGTGGATGCAGGCACAAAGAACAAACACACAGAGAAGTCTCAAATTTCATCCGAATCGCAACGGCCAAAGTTCGATGTCCACACAAAAGGACAAACATGTTCAAAATCACAATCCTCAAAACCATCACACTTGCCGTCATCTATTATCAATACAAATAACGCCCCGTAGTCACAATGCCCTCCATAATCACAGTGCCGCAATTTATCACCATCTAAGAATTCGTACAGTCATTTATTTTCTGCATAAGGCTACCTTTTTGCCTTCCGAGACTAAACGATGTCTCCATCTGCATTCACATCTTGCATAAGGATACCTTTTTTCCTTCCGAGGTTATGCTCTACCTCCATCTGCATTCGCATCTCTGCATAAAGCTACCTTTCTGCCTTTCGATACTAAATGTTGTCTCCATCTACATTCGCATATTGCATAAGGCTACCTTTCTTCCTTCTGAGACTAAACAATGTCTCCATCTGCACTGCATAAGGCTGCCATTCTGCCTTCCAACTTGCATAAGGCTACCTTTCTGCCTTCCGAGGTTAAACTCGACCTCCACCTGAATTTGCATAAGGCTACCATTTTGCCTTCCCAGGCTAAGCTATGCCTCCAATTTACTTTTTCTTCAAGACTAACCGTTGTATCAAGCATTATTTATTTCGCTTTTCTTCGGGCTAAGCTCTGCCCCTTTAATTCGCAAGACGAAGCTCTGTCTTGTTAGCATCATACGATTGCATCTTCATGGGCTGAAATATCGCCAACCTATCCAAAGGAGTCATCGTTCGAAGGCACCATCTTCATAGCCTGAGAACACCATGCCATGGCCTGATGATCTCTTTTTATCATTTTGCATACCATTTTTACAAAGGCGTCATGGTTTGGAGGCACTATCCTCATGGCCCGAGGACATCATTTCATAGCCTGCGAATCCTGCATCAAGCAATTCATGGCCCAGGACATCATGGTCTACAGACGACATCCTAAACCGTCAAAAGACAGCATTCACAGTCCAACGGGAATTTGCATCATGTTTAAATTACGCACAATATATGCTCGTATTATCTATTTATAGGTCATCCAGGCAATAGCGGTCCCATTCTAGTTCTCCTAATCATTCCTGTAAGCCGCTTATTCACCCTACCACATACATTGCGTTCATTCTTGTAAAGATTCATCGGTATACTTCGACGATGACTCCTAAACTACATACGTCCTGATTCCTGTAAAACCGGGGATATGTAGGCAACTCAAAAAATAGGGTGCGACCTAAACCTCTTCATACCACTTCGCTGGGTCAAAATTGGTCATCATTTCTTTACCCAACAACTCTTTCATCCTTCCCGAGTAAAGAGGGGCAGCTGTTGATACCCAATTTTTCCTCAAACTATTTTAAAATTTGCATATATACCTTCAGAATCACTTTTTATAATAACTGGTATTTTCCCATGATTTTCCATATTTTTATTAATTTTCTTTCCCAATTTATGTACTTTATGTTCAATAATTATTCATAAATTATATCATAAATAATTTCAAAATATTTCCTACCTCAGTATATCATTTTCTAATCCTATCAGGATTTAATCATTTCATAAATTAGCCAATTTGGCATTATTTAATTACAATTACAGCAATTTTACAAGTATAGCCTAATTGTGCATTTTACACCATTTTTAATCAATAACTAGTCATTTTATATTTTTAATATTAGTTAATTACATTAATTTAATTTATTTATCCTTAATTTCATTTAATACAATTATTAGCTAATTTAATTAATTATTTATCTATTTAATCGGGTATTTAACTAATAACCACTTTTTAATCCTAATTTTAGCCCAATCTACCTAGACCCCAACCCAATTAAAACCAGCACAATACCCAGGCCCAACCTCTAAGCCTACCCGACCCAATTCACTTTTTAATCTGGACCGTTGATCATTTCTGATCAACGGACCAGATTAATCCTTACCTTAATTAGACCTGACGACTACCCCCCCCCCCNACTCCTCTCATACTATCTCTCTATCTCTCTGGTTATCTCTAGAGACGTCTGGTCTCTTCACCTCCGATGAGGTCTGTTCATCTCCTCCGGCCATCTCCTCGCCGGAAACCTTGAAGGTATCACCTCCTGTCGTCCTTATGTCTCTATCCCTTACACTTGTGTCAACGTTCAGGGCTCTCAAGTGAACTAGAGGCGGCTCAACTTATCTCTCTGGTCTCATGCCATTTTCTCTGGCCATCTATGGTTGGTCGAGTAATATCTACCCCTTTCCGGCCAAATACCGGTAATATCTCAGAGTTTCTTCTTCTTTCTTGGGTTCTCCTAGAAACCCTAACTTCAAACCTTCTGATCTTTCTAGATCTGTAACAGATGTATATGTATTTCAAGGTTTTCACATGTTTTCTTCAAAAATCTCCTTATTTTCAAACGATTTCTTCACTGTCTAAAACTTGGCTTTTCTTAAGAATGATTCTTCTTCTGATTTTTAAGTACTTTCTACTATGTTTGAATGATTGTCTTATGTTTTTCTTGTTGTCTGACTTATTATGCTAAAAAAGCCCTAATTTTTAAGTCGTCTCTAATAATATGTTCGTACAATCTTTACGTGTGCTTGTTTCTTATGAAACGATCTGTGTTTTTTGTGATTTTTACCCTAGTTGCCTTGTTAGGGTTTCAGATTCTTATATATGCTATGTTTATCCAGCTTTGATACGTACTATGCTCTAGTTTGAATCTCCGATTTTGTGTGATTCTTACTTTACCTAGGGTTTTCTGATTCTTGATTAACATATGTTATTCCAGTATTATTTAATTAAGGCTTTATTAATTTTTCTACTCTGTGGCCTTTACTGATTTTGATTTCCCTAAAAAACTGGGATATTTCTCTTTGAATGATACTTCTGTAGTAATTCTCGAATTGTTTCCTCATTTGTTAGATGCTTTCCTTAATTAGGACTGATTCCCTGTGATTTTGGTCCCACCCGCGATTCTTATGATTGATTTGTTAAAAATTAAATTATATCCTACCTTATTTATGTGTTTCATCCTGCTGTCAAATAACCACTATATATTTTCCTTATGCGAAATTATGTATTTAGCCTTTATCACATTCTACATGCCTTACTATTTTTATTATCTCATGACTAGTTCTTTCCTTATGTGACACCAAGTATGACCGTTTGAATTAGGACTCCCTAATTAAAGGGAGTCCGGGTCTGTGATTGATTCTAATTGAATATGATTTCCATTGATTGATTAATCAATACTTATTACCTTATTTTCCACTCGTTTTGAAGAGCTATAAATACTTCACTCTTTCTTTAACACAGACACTGTTCAAGCTCTCCCTCTCACACACAAACATACTTTGTTCTGAACTTTTCTTTCTCTCTTGTTATTTACTTGCTACTCAGTCAGCCAAAAGCCAAGACTAAGTAACACTACTACTCTACTTGCTCTGCTGTATCACTGCTCTATTTTCATTACTGCTCTATTGGTCTACGTTGTTCCATACCTTGTTGCTGTCCTTCTCTGCACACTACTGCTCCTTTACTCTGCATTTACTTCATCCTCTAACTGGTATGTTCTCAGTTTAATTTTAAGGTTTCCAAAAACAACATGCTTCAGTCTGTGTTACAGTTCCTTTTGTTCCTACCCTGCAATTAGCATGCCTATTTATTAAACTATCTAAATGTTTACTCTCTAGTTCAGCATGTCTATTACTTTTCTATATGTTCCATTAAACTTATGCCTTATCCCCTAACCCCAGTACATGATAAGCATGTAGTTCTGAACATAGTATGTACTCTAACACTCCTCAACCTGATGCTATTTCAATCCTAACATGAATACTTGTGAAGGACTATGCTATGACAGTTTAAGTCTTGTAATACTCTTTTTCTGAGGTCTACTTGTGTGCAAGCCTGTTCCTATGTGCTTCATACATGTTCCCAATCCCTCATCTCCCTACTTGTGGTTCCTGAACTTGTCTTAGTTCCTGTTTATTGTTTTTTGCGTGTTGTTTGAATATGTTTGTCACGACCCAGAATCCTAATCCAGGTCGTGATGGCGCCCAACGACGGGGTTAGGCAAGCCAACATGAATTTCACTAAGAGTTACCCTCCCCATTTGATTAAACAAGTCACTAATACCAATTTTAAACAGTTAAACATGATAATAGCTGGATGCTACAATAAAAGCATAACACTAAGTGGCCAAAATAAAGCATATGTATGCCTATAAAACCCAAAACCCAAAATATATGTACACTACGTGTGTGGCAGGAACTAGTGTCACGAGTGTCGTGGAAAAACTAACGGAATATACAAAGGATAGTAATATATATACAAATCCACAGTCTGAATGAAATAGACGGGGAAAACAACAAAAGTAAATGAAAACTCCATGGTGCTGCTGGGAATCGCCAGAGGAAGCAGCTCACCGTGAAGTCAAGTCCACAAGCTCAGGGTCTATCTCCGGTACAATAACAAGAAGCACCGGCCTCAGAACCTGTACAGTAAAGTACAGAAGTGCAGCATGAGTACATATTAAATAAATATGTACCCAGTGAGTATCCGGCCTAATCTCGAAGAAGTAGTGACGAGAGGTCGACTCGATACTCACTAAGGTCCAACAGTAATAACATATGATAGAATGTAATGAAATACAGTAGGCATGTCAGGAAACAAGCAACAAGTACATATCAAGAGAATAAATCCAAACAACTACTGAATTAAGCAATAATGCACTTTCAAGGGTAAGACCACCGAAATGAAACCATAATCACCAAATCTTAGATCCGCCGTGGCGTACGGCCCGCTCCCATAAGGTACCTTCTAAACTTGACGTGGCGTAAGGCCCGATCCCATATGTATTTCAAGTATTTCTCAACACTGTCGTGGCGTACGGCCCGATCCCATATTGATTCGAAGTATTTCTCAACACTGCCATGGCATACGGCCCGATCCCATATATATCACAAATACTTCTCAACACTGCCATGGCGTACGGCCCGATCCCATATATATTTTAATTACTTTTTATAACAAATTCCTTTCCATTTAACATTTTCCATAAAGCCTCAGAGGAACCATACTATACAAAACATAATCTCATAGTACATATGACGACACAATGAATCATATAAAGCATTGCAAGGAAGCCTATAAGGAATTACAAGGAAGCATATAAGGCATATAAGGCATTACGAGGAAGCATATAAGGCATAAAAGGCATTACGAGGAAGCATATAAGGCATGATGTGGCCCTAACTACCCGGACATAACAATAATAGCCGCTACGTACCGACTCTCGTCACTTGGCGCGTACGTAGCCCCCAAACACTTTACACATAGCATATACATCAACTATGGGGACAATTCCCTCTTACAAGGTTAGAAAGGAGACTCACCTCGTGTTGAATCTACCCCTCGGACCACAATTGTGCTCGAAACTCCGAACTCTAAACCCGAGGACTCGCAACTAGCCAAAAGGTGTAAAATTTAATAAATGCATGCACAATGAGGGAAATTATCTTGGTTATTCAGTAAAATCGCAATTCTTGAATCCCAAATTCCAACCCCAGTCCCGCATGATCAAATTCCGACAATTCTCGAAGGGATCACTCACCCATAGCCTAAGGATCATTAAGGTGTGATTTCTACTTGAATTCATGGCCTAAAATGGAAAATCACAAAATCCTCAAGAACCCTAAAATTTACTACCTAATTCTATTATTTTAGATAATTTAGTAGGGCATTTAACTAGAAATTAATGTTTGAAACTAGTAAAACTATGGAATTTACTTACCTCAATAATAGTGATGGAAGGTTCCTTGAAGAGCTCTCTAAAAACTTGAGGAGGAAGATGAAAATGGAGGAAATATGCTAAGTCCCATTTTTAATAACACTGCCCAGAGATTCCTTCACTGCGATCGCGACAAGGGGTCTGCGATCGTGAAGGTCAACTGGCCAGACCTCTGCAATCGCGGCAGAGGTCATGCGATCGCGGAGGCCAACTAGCCAGACCTTTGCGATCGTGACAGAGGTCCTGCGATTGCGTAGAGTAACTGTGCCTGGCCCTGGCTTGGCACTATGCGATCGCGAGGATGGGGCTGCGATCGCGAAGGCATGGAGTCCAACCTTCCGCGATCGCAAGAAGGAAGCTGCGATCGTGAAGAACAATCAGCAGCCCAGCCAAATTCCTTCTCCGCGATCGCGACCCACCTCCTGCGATCGCAGAGAAGGAATCCAGACAGCAAAAATATGGTTTTTCCAACTTAGCTCCCGGGGGTCCAAAACTCACCCGAGCCCCTCGCGACCCCATCCAAAAGCACCGGCAAGTCTGTATTCAGGATACGGACTCGCTCGAACTTCCGTAACGCGAAAAACAACAACGAAACTCAGAATTCAACCCCAAAACCAAATTGAATCAAGCTTAAGAACTTAAGATTCTATAATTCATTTCAATGCGCCGAACTAGCCTATACTACTCGAAATGATTTCAAATTTTGCAGACAAGTCGTAAATGACATAACAAAACTATTCACGGTCTCAGAATTGCATTCGGACCTCGTTAACATAAAATCACATTCCAAACCAAATTTCAAATTCTATGAATATCCTCAAAACTTCATTAACTCTAAATTTTCCCATTTTGATCCGAAACCCGTCAAATCAAGTCAGTTTCTTACCAAATTTCACAAATAACTTAAATAACACATATTGAACCTGTTACAGGCTTCGAAACCATAATACGGGCCCGACAACACAGGTTTCAAATCAAGGTTCATTTTCATAAGCCTTTATTATTTTCAGAAAACAATTTTCTTTAAAAATTCATTTCTCGGACTTGGGTCCTCGGAATTCGATTCCGGGCATACGCCCAAGTCCGGGTCCGGGTCCGTTTATCAAAAATGTTGACCAAAGTCAACTTTATTCAATTAATTATCATAAATTCGACTATTTATCAAGTTTCCACATAAAGGCTTACTGGCTACGCACCTGGGCTGTGCACGCACATCGAGGTGAGATTAACGAAGGCTTTCAGAGCCTCGAAACACAGCCATATTTAAATTTACATAATATGACCTTTCGGGTCATCACAATCTCCCCCTCTAAAAAAAACGTTCATCCTCGAACAGACGTAGAATCGTACCTCAAGTGTTGAATAGTTGTGGGTACTTGCTCCGCATGTCCTCCTCGGAGTCCCAAGTCGCCTCATCGACTGGCTGGCCCCTCCACTAGACCTTTACAACAGAAACTCTCTTAGACCTCATCTTGCGGTCCTGCCTATCAATAATAGCAACTGGATCCTCCTTGAAGCCCAACTTCTCATCTAACTGAATAGTGCTGAAATCAATCACGTGAGAGAAATCAGCATGATATATCCGGAGAATGGATACATGAAAAAACCCAGATGATTTCTTGATAAGGCGGGAGGTAAAGCGAGCTCATAAGCAACCTCCCCGACTCGCCTCAACACCTTGAAAGGGCGTATAATCCTGGGGCTCAACTTGCCCTTCTTCCCGAATCTCATAACGCCCTTCATCGGCGAAACCTTCAACATAACCTTATCTCCCTCCATAAATTCTACATCACGCACCCGCTAATCTGCGTAACTCTTCTGTCTGGACTGAGCTGTGCGGAGTCTCTCCTGAATAATCTTCACCACATACAAAGCATCTCTCACCAGATCTGTGCCATATAACTTGGCCTCGCCAGGCTCAAACCACCGGATAGGAGAATGACATCGCCGACCATATAAAGCCTCGAATGGAGCCATTTCGATGCTGGACTGATAACTGTTATTGTATGCAACTCCGCCAAAGTCAAGAACTAGTCCCATTGACCGCCAAAATCAATCACACAAGGCCTGAGCATATCCTCCAAAATCTGAACTATACGCTCTGACTGACCATCAGTCTGAGGGTGAAATGCTAAGCTGAGATCTATATGAGTGCCCATCTCACTGTGCAATGCTCTTCAGAAGTGTGAGGTGAACTGAGGACCTCGATCTAATATAATGGACACCGGCACACCATGCAACTGGACTATCTCCCGAATGTAGATCTGGGCTAGCCTCTCAGAAGTATAAGTAGTAGTCACAAGAATGAAATGCGCCTATTTGGTCAATCTATCCACAATGACCCAAACCGCGTCAACTTTCCGCAAAGTCCGGGGCAACCCAACCACAAAGTACATAGTGATGCGCTCCCATTTCCACTCAGGAATGGGCATCGGCTGAAGCAAGCCTCCTGGCCTCTGGTGCTCGTACTTGACCTGCTGACAATTGAGGCACCTAGCCACATACTGCACTATATCCTTCTTCATCCGCCTCCACCAGTAGTGCTGCTTCAAATCACGGTACATCTTCGTCGCACCCGGATGAACAAAATACTGTGAACTGTGGGCCTCTTCTAGAATTCTCTTCCTCAGGCCATCAATATTAGGAACACATAAATGGCCCTGGAGCCTCAAAATACCATCCTCGCCCAAGGTAACCTCCTTAGTCCTGCCCTGTACCACCGTATACCGAAGCTCTGCAAGGCATGGATCATCAAACTGCCGAGCCTTAATCTCCCCCAACAATGAAGACTCAGCAACTACATGAGCCAAAACTTGACGAGGCTCCGAAAGGTCCAATCTCACAAGGCGATTGGCCAAGGACTGAATGTCCGAGGCTAAAGGTCTCTCCTCCGCTGCAATGTAGGCCAAGCTACCCATACTCGCTGCACTCCTGCTCAAAGCATCTGCTACTACATTTGCCTTTCCCGGGTGGTACAAAATAGTGAGATCATAATCTTTTAACAACTCAAGCCATCTCCACTGCCTCAAATTAAGGTCCCTATGCTTGAATAAGTGCAGCAAACTGCGGTGGTCAGTGTAGACCACACATGACACACCATACAAATAGTGCCGCCAAATCTTCAAAGCATGAACAATCGTCGCCAACTCTAAGTCGTGCACATGATAATTCTTTTCATGAACCTTCAGCTGGCGCGAAGCATAAGAAATAACCCTGCCATCCTGCATCAACACACATCCCAACTCGACTCGTGAAGAGTCGCAATACACAATATATATCCCGAAACAGGAAGGCGATGATAGAGATGGTGCTGAGGTCAAAGCTGACTTGAGCTTCTGAAAGCTCGCCTCACACTCGTCGGACCACCGGAACGAGGCATTCTTCTGAGTCAATCGGTCAATGGAGATGCAATAGAAGAAAACCCTTCCACGAATAGGCGATAATATCCTGCTAGGCCCAAGAAACTCCTGATCTATGTAGCTGAAGTAGGACACGGCCAACTCTGAACCGCCTCAATCTTTTGAGGATCAACCTTGATACCTTTTCCGGATACCACATGCCCCAAAAATGCCACGGAATCTAACCAGAACTCTCACTTGGAGAACTTAGCATACAACTTCTGTTCCCGCAAGGTCTGGAGCACAACCCTCAAATGCTACTCGTGCTCACCTAGGCTCCGCGATTAATTCAAGATGTAATCAATGAAGACGATGACGAAGGAATCAACATACGGCCTGAATACCCTATTCATCAAGTCCATGAATGTTGTTGGGGCATTAGTCAAACCAAAGGACATCACCAAGAACTCATAATGGCCATATCTTGTACGAAATGCAGTCTTCGGAACATCTGAAGCCCGAATCTTCAACTGATGATAACCCGATCTCAAATCGACCTTGGAAAACACATGAGCACCCTGCAACTAGTCAAATAAATCATCGATGCGCGGCAGAGGATACTTATTCTTAATAGTAACCTTATTCAGCTGGTGATAATCAATACACATCCGCATAGACCTATCCTTCTTCTTCACAAATAGGACTGGAGCACCCCACAGCGACACACTCGGCCTGATGAACCACCTAGCCAACAACTCCTCAAGTTGTTCCTTTAACTCTTTCAGCTCTTTAGGAGCCATACGATATGGGGGAATGGAAATAGGTTGGGTATCTGGAGCTAAATCAATACAGAAATCAATATCTCGATCTTGAGGCATGCCTGGAAGATCTGAAGGAAATACGTCTGAAAACTCTCGCACCACCGGCACTAAATCAATGGTCGAAGACTCGGCTGTGGTGTCCCGCACATAATCAAGGTAAGCCAAACAACCCTTCTCGACCATATGCCGAGCCTTCATGAAGGAAATGACCCGGCTGGAGGAACTAACTAAAGAACCTCTCCACTCTAGCCTGGGAGACTTAAGCATGGCTAAAGTGACTGTCTTGGCATGGAAATCTAACACAGTATTATAAGGAGATAGCCAATCCATGCCTAGGATAACCTCAAAATCAATCATATCCAGTAATAAAAGATCTTCTCGGGTCTCAAAACCGTAGAAAGTGATCACACAAGATCGATAGACTCAGTCTACCACCACAGAATCGCCCACAGGAGTGGACACATATATAGGAGAACCCAAGGACTCACGAGGGACATCCAGAAAATGAGCAAATAGTACTGAAACATGTGAATACGTGGATCCTGGGTCAAATAATACCGAAGCCTCTCTACCACATACTAAGATAATACCTGTGATTACGGCGTCTGAGGCCACTGCACCTAATCTGGCCAGAATGGCATAAAATCTGGCTGAGGCTCTTGAAGACTGCTCAGAGTGAACATGAACTAACTGACCTATCCTCCCCTTCTAGGACGACCCCTGCCGACCTGTCCTCCGCCTCAAGGTGGACGGACTGCTAGTGCTGAACTCCTAGGCTGATAACTCTGTTGCACTGCCTTGCCCCGATACCTGGGACAATACCTCCACATATGACCTGGCTCCCCACACTCGAAACAACCTCCTGGTGATATAGCCCGCTGCCCCAAAGAGGAAGTACCCTAAATAGACGGAGGGCGGTGTGAAGCCTCTGGTAAGGCACTGAAATAGGAACTATAGGATCCCTAATGACTGGAATAACTGCTGGGTGCACCCTGGATGGCTGGAGGACGATAGGAACACTCTGGCATAGCGCCGAACTGTGGCCTCACTGAACCACCTTGAGGGGGTAGTGGAGGTGCTGAATATGAAGGTCTGATGGGCTGACCACCCCCTAACTGACCTCTTCTCCTAGCTGAAACATCCCTGAACTCTCTTGAGAACTTGGCCCTCTTGGCCCGCTGACCCTGCTGACCCTGTTCCCTGCTCCTCAACAGATACCCCTCAATCCGTCGAGCTATCTCGACTACAAGCTGGTAGGGGGTACGCATCTCCACCTCTCATACCATAGAGGCCCTAATACCTGGATACAAGCCTGCCACAAACCACCGCACCCTCTCGGAATCAGTAGGCAATATCATAAAGGCATGGCGAGATAACTCAGAAAATCTCGCCTCATAATCAGTCACTAACATCTGCTCCTACTCTAGTCGCTCAAACTGACTCTGTAGCTCCTCCCTCTCAGAAGGTGGAATGTATCTGTCAAGAAATAGTTGGGAGAACTGATCCCAAGTGACAAGAGTAGAATCTGCTGGTCTGCTGAGAATATATGACTGCCACCATCTGCGAGCTCTGCCCTCTAACTGAAATGTGGTGAAATCCACTCCATGGGACTCCAAAATCCTCATGTTATGCAGTCTGTCCCTGCACCTATCAATAAAATCCTGAGCATCCTCTCCCCGCTCACCCCCGATTATTGGAGGGCGAAGTCGGGTCCATCTATCCAACATCTTCTGCTGGTCACCCTCTGCAACTGGCCTGGGCTCTAGGGCTGCTACTACGGGCTGAACCCCTCCCACGAGCGGTGTGCCCGGGGTATGACGTGCTGCTGCTGTCTGACCTGTGGCCTGAGCGGTAGGGGTCTGGACTCCCCCTCCCGCCTGAGAAGTAGCAGGGTCGGCTGGGAATAAACCAGCCTGGGACATAGTGTCCATGAATCTCAGCATACGGCCTATGACGTCCTGGAAGCCTAGCCCCGTCATAAAATCCACTGGAGCAGGTGTTACTGAAGGCACCTCATCCTGCTCCTCCATAATAAGGTCCTCTGGTGGTGCCATTGGTGTAGCTCCGTGACGCCCTCATCCCCTACCTCGAGCAGGTTCTCTACCCCTGCCTCTACCCCGACCTCGGGCGACGGGGGCAGCGACATCTCTCGGGCCAGAAACATCGGATGCACGCGTCCTCACCATCTATGAGAGAATAGAAGAATAAGTTTGAGTACATCACAGATTGCACGACAGGATATGAATAAAGGGAAGTTTCCTAACACCCCATAGTCTCCTGAAGATAAGTACAAACATCTCCGGACCGATCCGCAAGACTCTACTGGGCCTGCCCGTGACTCGTGAGACTTACGTGAACCTAGTGCTCTGATACCACGTTGTCACGACCCATAATCCTAATCTAGGTCGTGATGGCGCCCAACGACGGGGTTAGGCAAGCCATACCTTGTTGCTCTCCTTCTCTGCACACCACTGCTCCTTTACTCTGCATTTACTTCATCCTCTAACTAGGTACAAGTAGTTCAATCCTATCCCTAGGTAGAATCTATAAAATGAGGGTTAAATCCTCAAGTTCTTGTTAATTAATCTTTCCCAACTCCAAATAATCTTTTCCAAAACTAATTCGGAGTTAATGGGCGAGTCCTAGGGTTAGCTAATCCCTTTGGAAACATTAAAGAACAAGAATAATTAAAATAACAAACACCCACTTCA
>ML255679.1:2230-27779 GCA_005239495.1 Nicotiana undulata
CATATATATATATATATATATATGTGTGTGTGTGTGTGTGTGTGTGTGTTGGTTTTTAAATTAAGGTTTAAGTTCTGTATCATGAATTGTTTTTTACATTATTAGTACATTTAAACATGTGATAACATATTAATTAGTATTATTTTTAATTTCGAAATAATTTATCAAGAGATATTACTTGTATTGTAACGACCCGACCGGTCGTTTTGTGTATTAGGACCCCGTTCCCCTAAATAAAATTTCCCATAGCAGCTTCTCGTGATTTATGACTTGCGGGGACGGGTGGTTCGGGATTTGGAAGTGTTTAGAGTGCTATAGGAGCACTTGGTTCCTTAAGGTTGGCCGTTTTGGCCAAGTTTGACTTCGGTCAATATTTTTAGCAAACGACCTCGAAATTTAATTTCGACGGTTTCAGTAGCTTCGTATGATGATTTCGGACTTGGGCGTGTGTTCGGAACGGGTTTTCGATGACCCGGGAGCATTCGGCGCCCAATATGGGAATCAGGATTTCCTTAAGTTTGAAATTTGGTTTGGAACGTGATTTTATGTTACTAAGGTCTGAATGGAATTCCTAGACCGGGAATAGTTCCGTTATGTCATTTATGACTTGCCTGCAAAATTTGAAGTCATTCTGAGTAGTATAGGTCGGTTCGGCGCATCGTTATAGAAATCAAGAACTTGAAGTTCTTAAGTTTGATTCAATTTTGTTTTAGGTTCAAATTCTGAGTTTTGTTGTTGTTTTTCACGTTTCGGAAATTTGAGCGAGTCCGTACCATGAATACAGATTTGCCGATACTTTTGGACGGGGTCCCGAGGGGCTCGGGTGAGTTTTGAACCCCCGGGAGCTAAGTTCAAAAAACTAGATTTTTGCTGTCTGGTTTCCTTCTTCGCGATCGCGGAAGGGGGGGGGGGCGTTCGCGGAGAAGGAATTGGGTTGGGCTGCTGAATGCTCTACGCGTTCGCAGAATACTCTTCGCGATCGCGGTAGGTTGGGTTCCTGACCTTCGCAATCGCGTCCTTGTCTCCGCGTTCGCGATGGGTTGGATCCCTGACCATCGCGATCGCACCCATGTCTTCGCGTTCGCACAGGTGTAGGACGGGACCAGGCCCGTTTACTCTTCGCGATCGCGGTAGGTTGGGTTCCTGACCTTCGCAATCGCGTCCTTGTCTCCGCGTTCGCGATGGGTTGGATCCCTGACCATCGCGATCGCACCCATGTCTTCGCGTTCGCACAGGTGTAGGACGGGACCAGGCCCGTTTACTCTTCGCGATCGTAGGTTATCCACCGCGTTCGCGGAGGTCTAGCCAGTTGGCCTTCGCGATCGCAGGCCCCTTCCCGCGTTCGCATGGAAGGGCCCTAGGGGGGGCCTGGGCCATTGGCCTTCGCGATCGTGGGCCCCTTGTCGCGATCGCGATGGAGGGGCAGCTGGGCAGTATATCTTCTTCAAAAACTCGAGATTTCTCATTTCTTATCATAAGAGTCCACCATTTGAGAGCTTGGGAGTTTGGAGAAAGTGTCCCACGACCTAGCTACTGTCAAGGTAAGTTAATTCCACTTCAACACTAGTTTAATACATGGATTTCAACTTGAATTAACTACTAAATTATGGAAAAGTCAAGAATTGGGTAGTAAATTTAGGGTTCTTGAGGGAATTAGCGAATTGTCCGTTTAATGCTATGAATTCAAGTAGAAACTGCATATTAATGATCCTTAGGCTATGGGTGAGTGATTCCTTCGAGAAATTTCGGAATCCGAGCATGCGGGCCCGGGGTTGAATTTTGAGAATTCTTCAAGAATGTTAAATTTTTGAATAAATAGGATAATTTCTCTACCTTGAGCTTGAATTAATATAATTATACCATATTTGGCTAGTTGCGAGTCCTCGGGTGTAGAGATTCGAGTTTCGGGCGCATCCTTGGTCAGAGGGGTAGATTCGGCACGAGGTGAGTCTCCTTTATAACCATGTAAGAGGGAATTGTCCCCGTATGTGTTCTATATGTTGTGTGTAATTGTTTCGGGGGCTACGTGCGTACAAAGTGACGAGAGTCCGCACGTAGCGACTGTTATGCTATGTCGGGTAGCTTTAGGGATCACAAGTATGTCTCTACGTGCTCTATATGTATCTTTGGTTGTATTTTGAGTTGCAGATTACTTTTGAAATAGTATGAAAATGTGAAAAGTTGAAATTGAATTCCCAATCGATCAATCCTTGTTGCAAGTATAGCCCTACTGAGCTTATGGATAAATTCGATATATATATATATATATATATATATATATATATATATATGTATGTATGTATGTATGTATGTATGTATGTATATGTATAAGAGTCAGCACTCGAGTCGCAGGTATGATTCGCGATCGAGGGGATCTTTATAGTAATTCAGTATAAATGCGTCAGCACTCGAGTCGCAGGTATGATTCGCGATCGAGGGGAGCATTATAGTAATTCAGTATAAATGTGTCAGCACTCGAGTCGCAGGTATGATTCGCGATCGAGGGGAGCTTTATAGTAATTCAGTATAAATGTGTCAGCACCCGAGTCGCAGGTATGATTCGCAAACGGGGGAAGCTTTACGTCCAATCAGTTATTTCCTTACGACTCCGACCAGTTGTCTTACCCTTGTGTGCGCTTGGCTATTTGGTACTGTTCTCATTGATATTGACTTGATTGATATTTGGGGGGAAAGTAAAGTGTACATTGTTGTTATTCTCTGTAGTTACCTGGATTTCTATACTTGATGTGTATCTGCTGCTTACTGCCTCACATGTCTACTGCATTTCGTTATATCCTGTCTTATATTATTATTGTTGGACCTTAGTGAGTGTCAAGTCGACCTCTCGTCATTACTTCTTCGAGATTAGACGGGATACTCATTGGGTACATATTTACTTATGTACTCATGCTGAAATTTTGTACTTAACTGTACAGGTTCTAAGGCAGGTGCATCTGGTTATCAGAGCGGAGCTAGATATTGATTGTAGCGGGCCTGACTTCACGGTGAGCTTCTTCTCCTGACGATCCTCTACAGCGCCATGGAGTCTTCTTTTGCTTATCTTCCCGTCTACTTATTTCAGATTGTGGGATTGTATATATATTTTGTCTATTGTATATTCAGCTAGATTGCCCGTGACACTAGTTCCTGGCACACATGTAGTGGTCTGTACATATATATATATATATGCTCGTATATCAGCCCACGCTTCTTCATGGCTATTTTATCTACCATTGGGTATATTATCTTTCGATATCATGTTTTAACCTGTTGAACTCCGTAATTTGGTGGACTATCTAATTAAATAAAAAAGGAACACTTAGTGAAATTTATGTTGGCTTGCCTAACCCCGTTGTTGGGCGCCACCACGACCTGAGTTAGGATTTTGGGTCGTGACATGTATTGATCTGATAATATGAAATTTTTTAAACCATCAATGGTTAAAACCCTTGTAATGATAAGTTATTGTCGATTTTTAATAGTCTATCCAACAAATTTTACGGAAGAATTACCGTTCTTGTCACTTGGACCAAGAGCCCAACCTAAAATGGCCTAGGTATGAATTCCTTATCCGATTTGGCCCAGGTTGTATAAATTTTGAAAGAAACTTTTCAGCCTTTAGCCCACTATTAATGTCACAACCCAAACTCCATCAGTCGTGATGGCACCTAACCCAACCCTCTGGGTAAGCCAACTAATAACTGACCAATTCCAATAATAGTAATAAGGCAATCAAACAAAGGAATTATCTGAATCTTAAACCTTTCCGAACGACTGGTAGTACAAATCATGAGCGTCCAAGAATAGAATTTACAAAACTGAAATGAAATAATTCATCGTCTGTTTGAAAGTACATAAACAGAGTTTTAGAATATAAAGCTACCCCGAACAAAAAAGAAAGCTACCACAGGGACGTAGGTACCTCTTCAAATCCAACAACATCGAACATAGCAGCAACAACAACAACCAACATCTGCACGCAATGTGCAAAAGTGTAGTATTAATATAACCGACCACATGTACTGAGTAAATAACAAACATAACCTTAGGTTGAAAATAGTGACGAGTTGGAACATAGGTCGGGTCCAACACCAATAACCAACACTAGTTTGTAAAAATGTAAAGCAATTAAATAAAGAAGGATCAGAGATAAAATGCTCGGCCTTTTCATAGTTTCCCAAAATAGTTCCGGTTTTTCAAATATAACAGTGAAAAACCCAAGCCTTTTTTCGAAAATTTGCCAAAAATATGAGTAAGTTGAAAACTGTAATCGTCCTTGAAAACTGTAAATTTTTCCAAAAAAATGTCATCATGTAAATGTTTCATTTTCAGATAGCATGAAGAGAGGTACATCTCCATGCCTATATTCAATATGTATGAGAGGTCATGAATGACGTGATACCGTACAACATGAGGAAAAATGCACCTCTATGCCTATATGTCAAGTGTGCATATCAAATGCGATGAAACTCAGTGATAAAACCATATGCATGCCCTCAGAGTATCAATTCATTCAGTCCTCCCAGTCACTCCGTCCTCACACTCACTCCGTCCTCCCAATCACTCGGCACTCGGCACTCGCACTTAGTAGGTATCTGCGCTCACTGGGGGTGTGTACAGACTCCGGAGGGGCTCCTTCATCCCAAGCGCTATAACAAGCCAATCGTAGCATAAATCGGTAAAACATGTTGCGGCGTGCAGCCCGATCCCATAATCAACCTCACCATCAGGCCCTCGGCCTCACTCAGTCATTAATCTCTCCAGTCTCTCGGGTTGTCAATGTCATGAAACTATCCCGACAACAATGATATGATGTATCAATAAATAACAACTAGACTGAGCTATGATATAAATACATGGATATGACTAAGTACGAACATATCAGTAAAATCAGTGAGATGACAGTAAGAAATGACCAATATGGGTCCCAACAGCATTGGCGTAACGCCTAACATGATTGACAGCTCAATTACTTTATCACATGGTGACAACACAAATAACAACAAGATAGGGACACTATACAGTGCCATGGAAACAACACAGTCACAATTCACAGGGTGTACGCCCACACGCCCATCACCTAGCATATGTGTCACCTCAATACCAATCACATAACACGTAATTCGGGGTTTCATACCCTTAGCACTAAGTTTAGAAGAGTTACTTACCTCAAAGAAGACAAATCAAATTCCCAGCACACCAAACGATGCTCCAAAATTGACATCCCGCGTGTACCGACCTCTGAACGGTTCAAAACTAACCAAAAACAACTCAAATATATCAAACAATACTAAAGGAACCAATCCCAATCGAAAAAGATCGAATCTTTAATCAAAAGCCCAAAATCGGCCAAAACGCTTAACTCGGGCCCACACCTCGGAACCCGATAAAACTCACAAAATATGTTAACCCATTCAATTACGAGTCCAACCATACTAGTTTCACTCAAATTCGACTCTGGATCGATGTTCAAAACTCAAAAATTCACTTTATGAAATTTTAGACAAAACCCCCAAATTTCACTTTGAAATCATCAATCAAATGCCAAAAACGAAGATGGAATCATGAAATATAACCAAAATCAAGTATAGAATACTTACCCCAATCCATATGGTGAAAATCGCCTCGAAAATTGCCCAATTCCGAGCTTCCTAACTCAAAATATATTAAATGAACAAAACCTTCATTTTAACATAACGTATTTGTGCCTCGTTTCTTGTGCCAAAAGATGCCTAAACGCACTTTTGATATCTCCAATGGATTCCTTACAAAATTCTAGTCAAGTGATGCTCTTGAATCACTCCATTTGACCTTATATTGAAGGAGATATGTTAGTTTCAATATTTGGAAATAGTGTATTCTGAAATACGAAGTTAGTTGCAATTTCGTAATCAATCTGAAAAATCTAGCAACCCAATTCTTAGTAAAATGACCATAAAATTCTCATACGATGCCCAAATTTGACGATTCTTTTTGCTAAGGATCCTAATTATGATACGGATCTAATGCTTCAATCAAAACAGAAATCAGAGCTCATTTGTTCAATTTGGTACCATTTATGCTTGAAGAAACTACGTCGAAACATAAGAAAAACGAGCGCAACACAACCCAAACATATCCGAAACTCACTGGAGCCCCTCGGGACCCTGTACGAACATACGAACAAGTCCCACAACATAAAACAGACTTACTCAAGGCCACATATCACGCATAACAACAACGAAACGACGAAACACACCTCAAGTCAAACTTAATGAACTATCCACTTTTAATTTCCATAGCGCGTGCCGAAACATATCAAATCATCCCGGAAGGAACCCAAATTTTGCACACAGGTCCCAAATGACATGGAAAAACTATTCAAATTCCCAGAACCACAATCCGAATCTGATATCTTCAAAGTCAACTTCCGGTCAAACTTATGAACTTTCTAAACCTTCAAGTTTCCAATTTTCGCCAACTTGTGCCGAAACCTTTTAGAAACATCCAAATGCAAATCCGGGTATACTCCCAAGTCCAATATCTCCATCCGGACCTAACGGAACAATCAAAACTCCGTTCCTGGGTCAAATTCACAAAAAGTCAAACTTGGTCAATTCTTTCAACTTAAAGTTTCAACTATAAACTCGTTCCTACAAACAGATTCCGAATAACTTGAAAACCAAAACCGACGAGTCAAATAAGTCAAAACACATTATACGGAGCTACTTATGCCCGCAAACTACCGAGCAAAGTGCAAATGCTAAAACTGACCGGTCAGGTCATTACATCCTACCCCACCTAAACATACGTTCATCCTCGAACGTGCCAAGAGTTGTTCTTAAAACCATCAAACCGCTCTGTAACCTTTCTATGTACATACTCGGGGGTGATCCCACGTCACCCTATCCCATATAGGTCCGATAACACAACATAACTGAAATTTCTCAATTCAACCTAGCTCATAAGCTATAGAATACAATTTTTCCAACATCCAGAATTCCTTATAAGATCTGAATCTTGCAACCTACATGTTGTATAAGTTTGAACAAGTTGTACCAACCCGCAGCCATAACCCAAGCTACAATAACCGGGTATACCACATGACTCAATACCCATGGCAAAATCTCCGATCACAGTAACTGCTCAGAACAACCTGATGCCGGTAATAAATCTCATATCTAACAAAATCTCACTTTAAAACCTTCGTACACTGCCGATAAAAGAACGCGCAGAAACTCATAATCATTCATCAAATCACAAGTCGTGGAGATCCTTCTCCCTCAACAAGGACTATAGCCAATTGCCTAAGCCGACTTCCAATATTGTCCTTCCAAATATACCGCAATCAAAACTTATAGCACCCATCCTAGATACAACGACTTCATCTTATAGAATACCAACTACTCTACTGATACGCAACACCAATACTACCAATAGCCACAGACCGTGTAATCCAAGCACCAATAAGCAACAATCCAAATGTACTCGATCATGAAAATGACTCAATCAAGATAACCATCCGCAAACTCGATGGGTACCACCACCACAAAAAGCTAAGAACCCATCACACACCGTAGAACCATCACCCGACTCTAACACAAAGGTTCATACCTCAACATAACTCAGCTGCAATGCGAGACTCCATCCAGATACTGGTCCATATCATATACCTCAAGCCACATTTCTCAAAATCAATAATCACGCGAAATTTGACATCCAATAAACAAAGTGAATTACCATAACCATGGAGAATCAGACGATACAATGCCACACAAAACCCGAAAGAACTTAACAATATGACCTCAATCATGCAATACCCAAGTACTCATCTCGCTCAAATTCCGCTATAAGACCACAATATAACTGCACCATGTGTGCCTAAAACCAACGAATTACAACTCCTCGTAGAATAGAAGGGTAACTCACAGAAATTTTCAGAACACGAATAATCTTAGCAACAACCTAATGGCACATCCCTCAATAATAGCATTATAGAGCCAATCAATCCGACTCGGTGTAGAATACAAATCCTAATTGGGCCTACCAATGGACTCCCAATTCAACTTCGGGCACCCACACATATAAATAAACCTTTGAAATCCCACAATGACTGAATAATAACGCATACTATCATCTGGCTAGCTTCGACCATGACTTCATAGTCCACAACCATGAAACAATCCGCTCATGAGGACTCTCAGTCTCCAAATCCATAGGACACACGAATCACCATATCTGATCCCAACTCCACCGCCAGAATGTCTAACCCATCTCTCACACACGATCATCCCGTGAGGAAATACTTCTAAAATTCTTCCTTGTCATATAGCAAAATACGAATATCAGCAGTCGATCAACCAGGAGAGTGCTGCAGTACCAGTGAAGTATCCATAAATCAAACACATTGCCCTTTTTAAAATATATATACCCTATTTAAGCCACACCAAATAGTACCATCACTTAGTCATCCGAGATCGTCCATGCTGCCTACAAATTTATGACCTTCCCTCCAAAACTAAATTGTGACCTAGCACATGCAAATCTCAATTCCACACAACACACCACATCTACCATGCCATCATATGAAAAATATGAGAACTTCATAGTCCACTCTAGGTCACTAGCAACTACATACTTAAGTAGCCAAAGACCTTCCATTTGATTTCATATAGGAGAAATTCACTATACACCACATGCTGCTCACGCCAATAGGAAATATACCCCTCGAATCGTGGTAAAACCCATTGAGAACTCTTTGAAACCCATTTGCACATAACCAATCTATCAGAACTGAATCTCTCTAACTCAACCCAGCCACGCAGGTCGCCAAAACCCAAGAGCATTGCCACGAAACACCTGTAGAAACCCACCACATCATAAGCACCCAAAGAACCGATCATATCCATTACCATGCCGATTCAACCTACTACCAAGTTGTCCAAGTTCTCTAAGCCCTTTCCAAATCGCCTTTCAATTGATACTTCCCTTATTAGAATTCCACGATCCTTAACCAAAAAATTTACCACACTAGAAACCCTAAAATAAAACCACAACGCCCTAAGGCCCATAAGCCGCTGACGTCCTCTTAAGCACCCCAAAGAACCACAACCTAGACACCCACTCTAAAGAGACCTCAAGCGAACCTAAAATTGTTTTCTTCACCCTCTTGGTACTGAAATGCATAATCCCCACATGGTGTAAAAATGCCACAAGTCTCAACACCGTCCAATGTAACTCTCAGTTTCTAGCCATATATCAATCTTGAAAATTTCAAATCGCTACATTTAAATCTTGAATCCATTAGAACCATTATTGAGAGTCACCCACTCTTCTCAAATCTCAATTAAACTGACCAGCAGATAGAACGACCAGTGCCCCAGTAGCACCCACAGAAGTAACCCACACTCCTAAGCAACCGAGCAATTCTTACTCCATGCACACTACATCCTTCACGACTAACCACTCAATCATTACATGACTCCCATATACCCATAGCGTGAAATACAACTTGTATCTATAAATTCCCTTACTCGAGTCATCCTCACTCTTAACCCCTGCAGTCATAACTGATTCACAAGCGTACCTCAAACCGAAACCATTACAACACATGACAGTGCAATATACTCGTCGATAGCAGACTCCCCCACTTGGCTCAAAGCCATAGACCAAAACACGCAATGACTCATAATGTCCAAACTCTATTGATGCCATAATACCACCGTGAGATTCAACTAAATCTTTCATAATTTCATATAACACAAACCATCTAATATCTTGAATCATCTGCAAATCTCGCATTCATCCTTGTAGCAGTCACGCCAGCGCTCGTAAGGGACCCAAACTCAAATTGCAACACATATAATTCACTAGTAAAAGAGGACTCGCTGCAAAACAACATAAGGATCACACAACCTCAGGACACCCCGCAGAAGATAACCACTTGTTTGGCCTCAAACTGACATCTTTCTATACCCTTCCATAATTGCAACTACTTCACAATCATCCAACCTTCCTGAGTCTGAACTCTTAACACGACATAAAGATCTACTTCACCCTACAACTAAACGACATGAGAGATCTTTCAACATACCCGTAACTCGAGGCCCTACGCCAAATCAAGATAGAAATCAAACACCCAATAGTCCTTGCTACATCTCAAGTAAACCCTTGTCGTCACATTCGATCAATCCGAACACGATCTCGCAATCAAGTCATACTCACCACATAGTCATCAAATCACCAATACCACTAATAGGGACACCAACGGATATATAAGTCCAAAACGTACGTGCTCATACAATCAAAATCTCTGTGCTCAGGCCACCGGAAAAATCCGGCCTCAAGTCCTCCAGACTGGCCCATCATCAGCATACCTCACATCTCGCACCTCATCTATGGAATCACAAGCCGTTGGAGCACAATTGATACCAAGTGCTCATGTGTGCACACAAATGCATGGAAATAATTCAAAGAGTTACGCTTTAAGCTGAATCAATGCCACACGACAAGGAAAGAAAGATCAGAAGTATATCCTAATTGTCCTGTAGCCTCTCGAAGATAGGTATGGACGTCATCATATCGATCCGCATGACTCTACTAGACACTTGCTCATGACTTGTAGAACGTATGAACCTAGAGCTCTGATACCAATCTATCATGACCCAAAATCCATCAGTCGTGATTGCAAACTAACCCAACCCGCTAGGTAAGCCAATTAATAACTACCCAATTCCAATAATAGTAATAAGACAATCAAACAAAGGAATTATTTGAATCTTAAACCTTTCCCAAGGACTGGTAGTACAAATAATGAGCGTCTAAGAATAGAATATACAATCCAATCGTGGCATAAATCAGTAAAACATGCTGCGGCATGCAGCCCGATCCCATAAACATCCTCATCATCAGACCATCGACCTCACTCAGTCATCAATCTCTCCAGTCTCTCAGGTTCTCAATGTCATAAAACTATCCCGACAACAATGATATGATGTATCAATAAATAACAACTGAGACTGATATATGATATGAATGCATGTATATGAATGAGTACGAACATATCAGTAAAATAAGTGAGATGACAGTAAGAAATGACCACTATGGGTCCCAACAACATCGACATAAAGCCTAACATGAAATTTAGCATGACTGACAACTCAATTACTTTATCACATGGTGACGAAACAAAATAACAACAAGATTGGGCCATATACAGTGCCATGGAAATAATAGAGTCACCATTCACAAGGTGTACGCCCACACGCCCATCGCCTAACATATGCCTTACCTCAATGCCAATCACATAACACGTAATTCGGGGTTTCATACCCTTAGCACTAAGTTTAGAAGAGTTACTTACCTCGAAGAAGACAAATCCAATACCTACACGCCAAACGATGCTCCAATATTGCCATCCCGCGCGTACCGACCTCCAAACGATTCGAAACTAACCATAAACAACTCAAATACATCAAACAATGCTAAAGGAACCAATCCCAACCGAAAAAGGTCGAATCTTTAATCAAAATCCCTAAATCGGCCAAAAAGCCCAACTCGGCCCCGCACCTCTGAACCCGACAAAACTCACAAAATCCAAACCCATTAAATTACGAGTCCAACCAAACCAGTTTCACTCAAATTAAACTCCGGATCGATGTTCAAAACTCAAAAATTTACTTTATGAAATTTTAGACAAAACCCTCAAATTTCACTTTGAAATCATCAATCAAATGCCAAAAACGAAGATGAAATCATGAAATATAACCATCTAGTATAGAATACTTACCCCAATTCATATGGTAAAAATCTCCTCGAAAATTGCCCAATTCCGAGCTTCCCAACTCAAATATGTTTAATGAACAAAACCCCCATTTTAACACGGTTGTGCATCGTTTCTTGTGCCAAAAGATCTCGAAACTCACGTTTGATGCCTCCAATGGATTCCTTATGAAATTCTAGTCAAGTGAGGCTCTTGAATCACTCTATTTGACCTTATATTAAAGGAGATATGTTGGTTTTAATATTTAAAAATTGTGCAGATTTTTAAATACAAAGTTAGTTGTAATTTCGTAATCAATCTGAAAAATCTACCAACCCAATTCTTAGTAAAATGACCATAAAATCCTCATACGATGCCCAAATTCGACGATTCTTTTTGCTAAGGATCCGTAATTATGATACAGATCTAATGCTTTAATCAAAACAGAAATTGGAGCTTATTTGTTCAATGTGGTACAATTTATGCTTGAAGAAACGACGTCGAAACATAAGAAAAACGAGTGCAACACAACCCAAACATATCCGAAACTCACCGGAGCCTCTCGGGACCCCGTACGAACATACCAATAAGTCCCACAACATAAAACAAACTTACTCGAGGCCACAAATCACGCATAACAACAACGAAACAACGAAACACAGCTTAAATCAAACTTAATGAACTATCCACTTTCAATTTCCATAACGCGTGCCGAAACATATCAAATCATCCCGGAATGAACCCAAATTTTGCACACAGGTCCCAAATGACATGGAAAAACTATTCAAATACCCAAAACCACAATCCGAATCTGATATCTTCAAAGTCAACTTCCGGTCAAACTTATGAACTTTCCAAACCTTCAAGTTTCCAATTTTCGCCAACTTGTGCCGAAACTTTCTAGAAACATTCAAATGCAAATCCGGGCACACGTACGAGTCCAAAATCTCCATCCGGACCTAAAGGAACCATCAAAACTCCGTTCCGGGATCAAATTCACAAAAAGTCAAACTTGATCAACTCTTTCAACTTAAAGCTTCAACTATGAACTCATTCTTCCAAACCGATTTCGAATAACCTAAAAATTAAAACCGACGAGTCACATAAGTCATAACACATCATACGGAGCTAATTATGCCCGCAAACTTCCGAGCAAAGTGAAAATACTAAAAAAGACCAATCGGGTTGTTACAATCAAAGATACACTTTTAGTTTTTTTTCTTTTCTTCTTTCTTCTTTCCTAGAATACTCAATCTCTCTCCACCGCCTCTCTCCCTAAAAATTACAGATCTATTTTGTACACACTCGTGTGGACAAAGGGTTCTTTAATCCTCACATTCTATGTCAATTAGATTTCATATTTTGAGTTAATTGACGAAAAGAGGTTAAGGAACCATAATACTATCAGTCCAAAAACAATTAGATCTGGCCTAAAACTAGAAGTTCTTGCCTAAAAGAGCATCTCCGACGACCTCGTCTCGTATTTTCTTATTTTTCTCAGGTTTGTATCATCCTTTGTTACTGGTGAAACCCAAATTTGAACGCCGAAACCTCGCAGGGAAAATTCAACACCAACAACCAACCAAAACTAGAATGCATTGATGGACAGAAGGTGTTTTCTAGTGTAAATGTTGATGGATAATGTTAATACACACGTATACAATATTGTACAAAGATATATAAGTGTGTATATCTGTGTACAGTGTTATACAAATTATCTATGTTTTTAATGCATAAGTGTGTATATACATCGTACATGTATAATAGGCATCCGTGGAAGTTTGACACTTTCTTCCCTTTTTCTTCTTTGTCTTATTTTTCTGGTATACATTATTAGAGATTATGTATACAAATTTATACAAAGTTATACATAATTACATGAAATGCACATGTGTAGTTAAATCTAAAATTGAAATTTTCATAAATTCAATTTTTAGTTTTACTCGAACAATCTATGTATAAATCGACTTTCCTTGTTGATTTATCTCCCAAATCATGTGCATCAATTTTTTCAATTTTTATTTTTATTTATGCTATTTGAAACTTGGAAAAGAAGAAAATTTAAGGTACTCGAGTTGCAATATATATTAATTTGCTTTTTTTTAGACGGAATATGAATATATACAAACTCGTGAAAGAAGAATAAAAAATCACTCAATTTTGGTGCTTCAGATGTGTTGAATAAAAAAATGCTCATTTTTCGAACTTTGGCCTATTATTAATGGACTATAAATTTACAAAGTAGTAACTCAATTATTCTGCTGCAATGTATTTTTGTGGACTGTATTTTTATATAATTCTCCCATATTTTAACTAATAATAATCACACAATTCTAGGTGTTCGTCGTACAATACGATAGATATTTCGGTTCAGTATTTTCGATATTCGATTTCGAAATGCTATACCAATACCGTACCTAATTAAATTAGGCATGGTTCGATTTTTTTCCTTTCGGTTTCGATTTATTCGGTTCGATAATTTTAGTTTATTTGGTTTGAATACTAAATAGTGCATAGAGTCATAGACGGTAATATTCTTAATTCAAATACTCTAAAGTATAAAATTAAAAATGTTTGTTGATAAAATTTTTGTTCAAAACCAACAAATACCAACATATAGAGAGAAAACTTAGAGAAATGTCTTGTTACTTTTTATAGTTAATTGATTAACATAGAAAATAAAGGAAAGTAAAATTTTAGATTTCTTATATTTATGTTATAATTAATAAAATATATATTGTATAATATATATTTCGGTACGGTATCGTTATTTCAGTATTTCATTTTAAAATATCAAATACCATACCTAATAACAATATTTTTAAAACTTAAATCAAATAATATATGGAATACCATAATACGGAATACCAAAATACCAAATTATGCACGGCGCTACACAGTGCCCACTATTACCTCAATTCTTCTTCTCGCCTATTCTTCAGCTGCTTCTTCCCCTCTTAGCTATGTCACAGTTCCGGCATTAGATTCAAAGAAATTAAGCCTCAAATGGAGAAGAGCGGTGGTTCACTACGGACGCGTTCACAGGTGGCGCCTGACTGGACGCTACACGAGTCACTGACCCTAGTGAACGAAATGAAATCAACACAAATTGAATGCGGCAATACGCTAGCGTCTTTCCAGAAATGGCAATCAACGGTGCATAATTGCAACTCGCTGGGCGTGAATCGGAGCCTGAATCAGTGTAAAAAGCGGTGGGAATTTATGCTGGAAAATTACAATAAAGTGAAGCCCTGGGAAACGGCGTATTGGACGACATCGTTCGATGGGGATAGGAAGAGTGAATTGGGTTTACCGGAGGATTTTGATTTCGAGTTGTTTAGTGCTATTGGTAGGTATTTGAGTTTATTACAGGGTGAGGATGGTGGCGGTGTTGAAACTGACCCGGATTCTGACCCGGAAGCCCAGCAGGCTCAAGGAAACAATTCTCTCTTGGAAATTGGTACTATTTCTGCTCTCGAA
The DNA here is from genome assembly GCA_005239495.1 of Nicotiana undulata. Classification (NCBI taxonomy): domain Eukaryota; kingdom Viridiplantae; phylum Streptophyta; class Magnoliopsida; order Solanales; family Solanaceae; genus Nicotiana; species Nicotiana undulata. Next base: position 17,451 of record ML255679.1, read on the forward strand.
TTTAGTCATGCTTTTTTAGTTGAATCTTATTATATAGTTTAGTTGACATTTGAGTTCAAACTACTGTTTGAATAATTGTTGTTTAGTTTACGTTTGAAATTAATCAGGATTTCTCACTGGTTCTTATTTGGAAAATTTGGAGATATTAGATGTTGTACTAAAATACATCAATTTATAATGAATGTAGTAGGAGAAATCTTTTCAGAAGCAAAACCAATGTGGACTGAGGTTTCTCGTAGTAACACTTGAGCGTACTCAAATCTAGATTAAGGCCTCATTTGTTTGCACTTAATGGAGGTCTGAATCTTAATTATTCAGATCCTAGACGTTAAGTGTGTTTGTTTTTAAAGTCCGAATCTTAACTATTCAGATCTTTATTGTTAAGTGTGTTTCTTTTTATTATTTCACAACCACTTAAATGAGTATGTATGATTAAGATCTATAATAGAGACTTAATTTCATAAAGATGCTATCATCCATATTCATTATTAACTGCCGCCACCGCCTACTATTATGAACTACCACCATGCCACCACCACACCACCATCATCATCATCAATCATAGCCGCCATCATTATCGACTATCACCGCCATCATCTCCACCACTCCCGCCACCATTATTCTCAACCACAATTAACACTCATTCACCTCAACTACCACAACTAACTACCTCATCACCATCTACAACCACAGCCGTCAGTGCCCATCATTATAATCAACCACCACCCACCACCACCTTCCTCAATCACAACTACCACCACCGCCCGCCATTATTAACTATCACCACCCACCACCACCATCCTCAATCATAGTCGTCACCATTACCAATCACCACTAGCTACTACCCTGAACCACCACTATCAACCAAAATTACCACCAACCACCGCCTCTAGTCGGCATTCACCCGTTAGCCATCACCACCAACAACGATCATATTTTAAAAAATTATATACTTTATTGATAGAATATTATATTAATTAGTATTACGTTTGAGTTTTATGTTTGTTAATTTTCAAATAAAGATAAATCTTATACATTCAAATGTTAGACATCAAACAATCTTAATCATTTTGTCTTCAGATCTTAATACACATCTTAATATTCAGTTGTGTATTCTGATTCCGAGGTCTTAATCTTAATACACATCTTGATATTCAGATGTGTATTCAGATTCATACATCTTAATCTTAAAAAAATAAATGAGGCCTAAGACACTCATAGGTCAAAGTTGATACAAAAAAAAATTAAATATTTTTAAATGAAGATTTTGAAGCTGGATAAACTTTATCCACAAAATTTGAATTATAACGATTGAACTATTTGATGGTTTCTATCTCAATAACCTTTTTGATGGCCTACAACGATGTAAAATGTGGTTAAAGACTAACTTAAGCCTAGATTGTGATTATCTCAAGCGTGATCATGTTTCTAATGATATGAACTGATAACTGAAACTCAAAGGAACAGAGTTTAAAGTGGAGGGATAAAAACTTTGGGGGAAGCAATTTCTTCGGACAAAAGAAGATTACGTAAACACTTACTCGAGATCTCACTTATCGGATTCCATTGTTGAAGACACAATTTTCTCTGCAGCCAAGCTAGCATTATCTATCAATGAAGACTGCAGCTTGATACTGTGGGGATAGACATATTACTATTCATTTTATGAACTTAGATTGATGATATGCTGAATTTTAAATCATGTTTAGTTGGGAGATTCTATCGGAGAGCCGAAAGGTTGATACAATGCTAGTGTGGGTCCCGCCAACATGTAATGTAACTGTTGGGTGACAGTATTCTCAACGGATGATACTCTACTCCTATTTCAAGTTCCGATGAAATTTGCAGAAATGGTGTTAAAATCTGAGAGTATACGGTTCGTTTACGCTTTGTTATAGCTGAACTGTTGGTCTTTTCAAATGGGTTGTTTGGATCTACGAAGGAGAATAATGGTAGTGAGTTTGTTTGTAATATCTCTCCATTTATGACACGCCTGAGAACTTTAGTGACCGATCTCCAAAATTTGTGGACAAGGATTTCCCCATCCCTATACGATTAATGTAGAGGCAAGATCGTCATTTAAGAATGAGAGAAAAGATGCCATAGTTGAGTACAGTAGCTTCTGTGATTTGTTGGTGTTGAAGTTGAGAAAGCAATTTGAGGCATTTGGTGGAACTAAGGCTGAAAATAGTTAGACCAGCCTCCAGAATAGGAATGGGAATAAAGCCTCTCCTCGGATGCCGAAAACTAAAACAGAGAAGAAGATGATTAGCAACATTAGTATAACAGAATATGAGAGGGATTAGTAATGGTTCCGGTTCGTCTGCTGCAGATGTTCCTCCTACAACCTCTGTCTCCTTTCTTTTAGATGAGTCTTCCCCTACTGCGCGGGAGTCTTAGCTGGTCGTTGTCTGGTTGGCCCCTAGGGCACTATTCACCTTGGGAGTGGTTTGTCCATCAAGCTATTTTGTGGGGTAAGGGACCAGACTGGTGAGTGCTGTGGTTGTTGTGTGCAGGGTATGTGACACCCCCAAGCAATTTACTTGAGAATACTGTCACCGATAAGTATAAATTGGCTGCCACCATTGATCCAACATCTGGTTCTTTTTAAGAGTTCTTCCACAGTTCTACTGTGCCGGGTAAATATGTTGATAAATTTGAAGGAACATTAACAAACCTCAATTAGTTTGGGATTGAGGCATAGAAAATTGATTGGTTGATTGATGTGTGTGCTTGATGTATAGTCAAACACAAGTAGAAATGAGGAAACTACTGTCTCGTATTGACTGAAGTCATTGACTGGACAACAACAACAACAACAAACTCAGTTTGATCCCAACATGTGGGGTCTGGGGAGGGTAGTCTATACACAGACCTTACCCCTACCTAATGCAAGTGGAGAGACTGTTTCCAATAGACCCTCGGCTCAGGAAGGGCAAGAAGAAGAAGAGGGAAGCAAGGAAGGAAGAAAGATGAAAAATAAATAAATAAATATATATATACATATATATATATATATAAATAAAAATAAAAATAAAAATAAAAATAAAAATAAAAATAAAAAATAGAAAGGCACAAATAAAGGATAAATAGTATCCAATAATAGCAATAGGGAATACAATACCTGCGGCGAACAAAATCACATACTGTAATAAAAATCTCAGAATATGAATGCATGCTACTGCACCTATCGGTGAACACTATAAACTATCTACTAACCTTCTACCTTAATTCTCGACCTCCACACTCTCCTATCAAGAGTCATGTCCTCAGTGAACTGAAGCAGAGTCATGTCCTGCCTAATCACTTCTCCCCAGTACTTCTTAGGCCTATCTCGACCCCTTCTCAAACTCTCCATGGCCAACCTCTCACACCTCCTGACAAGGGCATCAATGATTCTTCTCCTAACATGTCCGAACCATCTCAACCGCGACTCCCGCATCTTGTCCTCCACGGAGGCTACTCCCACTCTGTCCCGGATAACTTCATTCTTAATCCTATCTCGCCTAGTACACCCACACATCCATCTCAACATCCTCATTTCTGTTACTCTCATCTTCTGCACATGGGAGTTCTTGACTGGCCAACACTCAGTCCCATACAACATAGCGGGTCGACTACCACTCGATAAAACTTACCCTTAAGTCTTAACGGCACATTCCTATCACATAAAACACCGGAAGCGAGCCTCCACTTTATCCATCCCGCTCTGATGCGATGTGTGACATCCTCGTCAATCTCCCCTTAAGTCTTAAGTCATTGACTAGAGGAATTGATAAATCTTAGAATACTGTTATTACGTGCGATAAACACACATGTCGAGATGAGGAACCTTTTTTCTTGTAGTGAAGATCATTGACCGAAGGGCACATTGATCTTAGAATTGGATAAACTTTTTGACTCTTTAAACCTTTATTACAATTAAAATTATTCCACTCTGGTTAGGATCATTAACTTCAAAGGTGTTTTATGGGCACGCCCTAGGATGTGTCTCTAACGAAGTGTGCTTGTGACACGCCTTGGGGTGGCAGTGACAGACATATGTCTTGTGAGACGCTTTCTCCAAGGGTTTGGTCATATGCCTAGACGTGCCTAGCTCCTTCAAGCGAGGCGAGCGCCTTGCTGAACCCTTTTGCAATTATGGAAATCCACATCTAAATTAGACCCTTTGGGAAGAGAAGGATGACAATCATAAAGGGAATAGTCCAAGTATACATTATATAAGACTTAGTTTAGAAAGCAAATTGTAAAAGACAACCTTATCTAGTTGCTCATAAGAAAAATATAGGTGTCTAGAACGTGACTGGTCGGAGTAGCAACTGCAAACAGCGTGTAATAGGAGCGGCGGCAACTGGAATAATTGACAGTAACGGTGGCAACAAGAGCCAACAAGCAGAGAGAATCCAAATGTAGAGACAGCGTCTTATGAGTCTGAAGTGAAGAGATTTTACGAAGAAGACAAGAAAAACATACTTTGGTCTTATCCAACTCTAATGGGTTATTGGCTTGGAAAGGAACTAATTGGCTGTTAAGAGACGAAGAAGGCGCTCACCCTTGTTGTACAAATGGGTTATATAGTTTTTCACTTTTATATAATAAGCCATTGGGTATCCAACTTTTGTAGAAATAATTGGTAAAATGTTTTGACCAAAAACTAGTATTTTGGTTAAGAATGATTCTATTGCGATTAATTTGCTTAAACGGAAAAAGAAAATGTCATATTTTATCTTCTGATTATTCTTTATTCTTACCTTATCAAAAACAAATAATTTTATCTTATGATTAGAGTTTTATATTGTAGTTCGTATACTTTCTACAACTTTTTTGGAAATTTCTAAAATATTTATGTATTTTAAACATTTACAAAATATTAAATCCAAGGTGTAAAGTAAACTGCTTCGCCCCGCACCAGACGCCTTTTAAGACATTGATTAGGATAATGAGTATCTTATTTCTGGGTAAGCTTGGTAATTACGTCACCAACCTCTCCTCCATTAATGAATGATAGGTGTTGATTCCTGGGAATGCAAATGTCGACATTCAGTTCACTACCATGGTGGTGATTCTTTGTTCTCTCTTTGCATTCTTCATTTAAGTGAACAGATGAACTTGTCATTTTGTCTTCTGGTTTCTGATGCCTGATTTAGTGCAAAATGACTTGCTGAATTATGTCATTTTGCAGAACTAAAAGACTGCAGATCTTCACATGACAAAAAGACTGCAGATCTTCATCATTGTAGTACCATTCCAGATTTAATTAGCATAACTGATCATTCTTGCACATGACACGACAAACTTTGTGGCGAAATCATCTTTCCTTACATAGTGTAAGGTATACCACAGAGAAAGAAGAAGTAAAAAGAAAAGCAATATCTTGAAATGAAAATTGACTTTTCAGTATCAGCTAAATGTGTTGCATTCTTGTATCATTAGGTCTTAAAAGGCAGCGCCGAAGGACGAAACCACGAAAGTACAAAATGGAGGAAAGGTTGAATCCATGGAGACGCATCTTAAATGAAAACAGGAAATATGAGCAATCCATGGTGGGGATAAAGCATGAAGTTAGCGTAGATGCAAAGTTGGAAGCCCCAAGTCATGAGACATCCAGCTTACAGATAAAGCGTGAGACATCCAGTCCGGAGGAAAAGGTTGAACTTCCAAGCCTTAGCCTAGTCAATACGGTAAAGGCTGAGCAAATTAATGTAGATAATGCGGAAGAAATGATGGCTGCAACTCTTAGGGAAAATGCAGAATTAATCACTGCAATAATCGAAGGAAGTCCGATGGATGATAGAGATTGCAGACTTGCTGATTTGAAGAATGTTGAGGCTGGACGTGTTCATTTGATCAGAAGTCAAGGCAACCAACTTATTGAATGTCTCGGAAAAATTTCAGACACCCTTAGCCAGCTTTGTGATTCAATTCACAAAAAATAACTAACTTTAATAGTTTAGCGTTTTCCATTATGGTACGCTTTGTAATGTGACGACTAATCGGATTGCAGGAAATTCTGATATTTGTCGATTCTTCTATGAGAGATGCAAGAAATCCAAGGTGCTCTTTGCATTATATAATAGTGACACGTCCGGACAGTTGAGGTTTTGTGTAATGTATGTAAACAGGGTGCTCGTGTCCCCCATCCCCTGCAAAATTGTGCCTCCATCATTTTCTGCGTTCGTTCATTGTCGAACATAGCTGCAATTCGTCCCTCCCCTTATTCTCTCAATTTTAGCGGTCTTCTGGTTGCAGTTGAAAATAAAAGCATAACAGCACTAAAAAAAAATGGAATATGACCCGTAGGATATTGCTTTTTGCATTTCAATAATTCTGTCTTACATATCTATCAGGTCTGATTAAATTTCTTACAAAGCTCTCAAATGTTAAGAAGATGCAATGTTAGAAGATGCAGTATGCTGGGCATACTGACGACTTCAAAAATGAAGAAATTTGAAGGATATAGAGTTTTGTATTTGTCAAATACTTTGTTTCAATTTTTATGGTAATGTTTAACTGGGCACAAAGTTTAAGAAGCAAAGGACTTTTGACACGTCTTCAATGTGCCATGACATTTCTATGGCTATAAAAATTTGTCATTAAGAGTAAAATAGAAAGTCTAAATTTAAAAGCCTGTCATTCTTTTTGTAAGATGGAACGGAGAGAGTAATTGGCTTTCCGTGGATGCGCTAGACATGCTTTTGGCAGAATGGTGTCAATGACGAAAATTTGGGTGGGATTGCAAAAGCTTGTTGAGTTTAGCAGCTTCAGAATAACTGGTTTGATGGTACCAATAGGCCATTTTCTCGAAAGATTTTACTAGTGAATTTCGTATTCTTAAAGGTCCCCAAACAATTCAACATAGTAGCCGGAATTCAAGCTCATTCTCCGTAAGTCCTTAATTGAAGAAAATTAATTAACTTGTGGGTTTTAAAAAGGTTACCAACAAAAAGATGATTCCATTACTATGTCATTAAACAAAATCAACTTTCTAAATTGTTCGAATTCTTCATGTTTAAAATTTCTAGGTGATTTTGGGTAGGAAAAAAATTAATGATAATTAGGCACTTCCCGCCGTAAACCATACAAACAAAGTACAAAAAAACAAACAAAAAGAGTAGTTCACTATTTCGTCTACCTTATATTTTGGACCCAACATTTTCTCTTACTTGAAACTAAAATGATTGGGTAGTTTCTCTACAAATTTTGGATGGACGTGCAAAGTGAAAATTGAATATGTATACATAAAAGTTGAAGACACCAAGTTTAAGTTTTGGATTTATCTCTATAACCATATGCATCTATGCTACCGGCATAGAACACTGGAAAAAGCTTCAACGATTGGGGGCGGAGCTAGAAGGTTAAGTACGGGTTCGTCCGAGTCTAGTACATTTTGTTCAAACCCTGTATTTATACTAAGAATTCACTAAATATATACAAAAATTAATTTAGAATCCAATTACTTATACCTTATATTACTATCTTAGAATTTAGAACTCACAAAGTTCAAATCTTGGCTCCATCTTTGCCAACGATTCTCGTGCACAAGTTCGACGACCTTGCATCAGTAAGGTGTCAAATTCAGCTATCCATGATGCTTTGCCATAAATTGGAGCTGAATAGAAGAGAACCATAGAGCCAAATAGATTGCCAAAACAGAGAATGAAGTTGGAATGAAATGAAGGGAATATTTCAGAAGATTCAACTGAAATCTTACTATTGCAATCCAACTGTACATGTGTACGTAGGAAAAGAAAAGTAGAACTAACTCAACCACTAGTTACATTTAACCGACTTTACCACTAACCATAGTGTGCTTAAGTTACAACCATTAACTATCTAACCAACTGTCACTGCTATTGCTTGGCTCATTACTCCCCCTCAAGTTGGAGGGTAAGAATAAATTTTCAACTCCCAGCTTGATCAATAGATGATAATGTGGTGTCTTCCCAAGTCCTTTGGTAAGTAAATCCGTAACTTGGTTACTAATATGAGGAGTCAGAATGAGACATTGCTTCAACTTCCCCCTCGCAAAATGACAGTCAATGTCAATATGCTTGCTCTTCTCGTGAAATATTAGATTGGTAGCTATTTGTATATCTGCTTTACTGTCACAAAAAAGGTCTATGGGCAATGTCACGCTGATGCATAGTTCCTTAAACAGCCCCACAAGCCAGGATAATCAGCCACTGTTAAAGCCATGCTTCTAAACTCAGCCTTTGCAGAACTTTTTAACATTGTGCTTTGTTTCTCTGATGCCCGTACTTCAAAATGTATCTTGTGACTTACTTTCTGGACTGTGGGCAGGCTGCCCAGTCCGAGTCACAGTAAGCAACTAAAGTGTGATCTTGCGTAGATGACATCAACAACCCTAAACCTGGAGCATTCTTCCCATATATGATGACTCTCGTGGCTGCATTCATGCGTGACCTTTTATGTTTGTGCATGAATTGGCTCAAAACCTGAACGACATAGGCTATATCAGGTCTGGTCATGGTAAGATATAGCAACCTTCCTACCAGCCTTTGATAAGGTTCAACATCTTCAAGTACATTGTCTTCCTCATCCTTTATCTGTGTAGCTTCTTCAAACCTTACTGATGTTAGCTTCTGATTGACTCTTGTGGTGCGGTCACTTGTTTTGCTCTCCCATGATACCAAAACCTTGAGGAAGCTGCATATATACCTCTTTACAGAGATCACCTTGCAAGAAGGCACCGTGTACATCCTTTTAGCTACAGGAGAAAAAGTCTCCTTGTTGTCTAAACCTTCTTTTTGGTTGAAATCTTAGGCTACAAGCCTATCCTTGAACCTTTCCACTTTTCTGTTGGATTTGTATATGACTTTGTACACCCATTTTCATCCTATAGGAGCCTTACCTTTAGGTAGATCAACTATATCTCAAGTTTTGTTTTATTCCGAGGCTTGAATTTCCTATTGCATAGCAATGACCCCTCTTGCATCCTTGGTTGTCTCAGAATAATGTTTAGGCTCAACAATAACTGATTGTCAGTGAGACACGTCACATATGAAGGAGGAAAACCATCATAACTCAGATTATTTGACATAGGATATACACAAGAGCTTGTCACATAACTTTGCAACCATTTGGGAGGACTCGTTGTTCTTTGTGACTTTTTGATTGCCATGGGTTGGGCACCCTCTACATGTGAGGAAGATTGAGGAGTGTCAATAACTTGTGATGCAGAAATGTCAAATTGTGCCTCAGGACTCGCTGGTGAATCAACATCATCAAGTGCAATGTCATTAACAGTTGTAGGTGGAGCCTCCTAAACATCATCTTGTACAGGTAAAGGTAAATGCTCACCAGTTAATTCAATAACTGGGAATAAAGGATTAGATAACATCTTTATCTGTTTGAAAGGAAACACCTACTCTTTAAACACCATATATCTACTAATTATAAACTGCTTAGACTGCAAGTCATACAGTTTATAATCTTTTTTTGTGGGTGAATATCCCATAAAGACTCTTGGCAATGCCCTACCAGAAAACTTGTCTTGCTTCCTTACATTTCTAGCATAACATAAACACCCTAATGATTGTGCAGTGTTAAAGAAGATTTCATAGGAAGACTTTTATTTTAAGGTTTTAGAAGGCAATCTATTAATTATGTGCACATTTGTAAGAACACACTCACCCCAGAATCTAAGAGGTGCTGCAACTTAAAACCCTAAAGCTCTAGCTTCCGCTATGCCATTCTGCTGTAGAGTACAGACATATTGGTCTGATGAAAAATTCCCAGTGTCTCAACTAACTAATTCATTTTTGAATTAAAAAATTCAGAGCCATTATCTACTCTCAACATTTTAACAGAACAATCAAACTGAGTATTAGGGAACTCGAGTTGTATGTGGACCATGACATCGAACTGCATTAGGGAAGCTACGAGAGAGGTGCTAGGGGTCTCGAAGGATTTCTCTGGTAGACGCAAAGGGGACTGGTGGTGGAATGTAGAGGTCCAAGGTAAAGTGCAAGCCCGGAAAGCAACATATAAAAAGCTTGCATAAAGCATAGACGAGGTGGAGAAGAGGGACAACAAGGAGTGGTATAAGAAGGCTAAAAAGGAGGCAAAGTTAGCGGTTACTACAGCTAAGACTGCAGTGTTTGGATGTTTACATGAAGATCACAAGGAGAGATAAGAAGTTGTACAAGATAGCCAAAGTGAGAGAAAGGAATACCGTGATATGGATCAAGTGAAGTGCATAAAAGACAAGGAGGGTAGAGTGCTAATGGATGAGGCTCAGATTGGGCGGAGGTGGCAGTCATACTTTCATAAACTCTTGAATGATTTGGGGGGGGGGGGGGGGGAACG
>ML255680.1:3858-24150 GCA_005239495.1 Nicotiana undulata
GACCATCACCTTACTACACTTTCGTTCAATTATAATAGTTCACAATTAAATAATAAGCAAGCAACCATAACATCGAATAATATAATTAAGTATTAGCGTTCCCATATTAACCTAAACAACCTCCCAAGAACTGGAGTCAATAGTTATGAGCATCTAAGAATAAATAAATCTAACTCTTCTGAAACTATAATATATGTCTCTAAATCAAATGCTAAAACTAAATAAGGAAGGGAAATGGAGAAGCTGTGGACGCTGGACAGCTACCTCGAAATCCCGTGAAATGCTGCTATCAACTGCGTCAGCTACTGCTGCGAACTAGTACCTGGATCTGTGCACAGAGGCACAGGGAGTCTTTATGAGTACGCCAACTCAGTAGTAATGAAAATAAATCACAGTTTGAGTAATATAAACACACAGCACAGATACACAATTCCACAAAATCAGTAAAACACCAAGTCACCATGTAATATTCATCAAATAATAAGTTCGAAATCAGTTTTTTAAAATCCTTTGAAACCAAGTTCAATATCAGTATAACTAAATAAAATTCTCAGTAAAACCAGTTTAAAGACGAAGTAATTCATAGTTTGAAAACTCAGTAAAAATCTTCATAAAACTGCCCCTCAGGCAAAAATCATTTATAGTAACCATTGCCCATCAGGCATCCTCACAATCACTCTGCCCATCAGGCATCCTCACAGTCACTCTTCATAAGCCCCGCGGGCATCACTCATTCGGTACCGGCGCTCACTGGGGGTGTGTTACAGACTCCGGAGGGGCTCCTACAGCCCAAGCGCAATAGGAGGGGATCCGTTAGTCTCACCTCGATATGCATGCGCAGCCAGGGCGCGTAGCCGGGAAACTTATATGTGAAAAACTGATAAAAAAATGAGTTTTTGTAATTAATAAATGAATATAGTTGACTTTGGTCAACATTTTTGGTAAACGGACCTGGACCCATGATTCGACGGTCCCTGAAGATCCGTAGGAAAATATGGGACTTGGGCATTTGCCCGGAATCGAATTCCAAGGTCCCAAGCCTGAGAAACGAATTTTTAAAAGGAATTGTTTTCTGAAAATAATAAAGGAAGGTGAAAGTGAATAATTATGTGAAAACCTCGTTACCGGGTCCGTAGTATGGTTCCGGAGCCCGGAACAGGTTTATTATATATTATTTGTCCTATATGTGGAATTTGGTGTAAAACGGGCGTGAATTGAGTGATTTCGGATCAAAATGAGGTTTTGAGGTTTTAAAGAATTTGAAATGCGACTTGGAAAGTGATGTTATGTTCCCGAGGTCCGAATGAGATTCCGAGACCGGAAATAGTTCCGTGGTGTTATTTATAACTTGTCTGCAAAGTTTGAAGTCGTTCCGAGCAGTTTAGGCCGGTTCGGCGTATTGAAGTGAATTCTAGAATTTTAAAGTTCTTAAGTTTGATTAATTAGATTTTGAGGTTTGATTAATGGTTTTGATGATATTTTAATGATTTAAAAGCTTGAACAAGTCTGTAGGATGTTTTGGGAGTCGCGTGTGTGTTTGGTTTTGAGCCCCGAGGGCTCGGGTGAGTTTTGGGTAGCTAACGGGATGAGTTTAAGGTCAAAAATCTGGTGTAGGCTCAGTTTTCTGGTGTCTGGTGCGGGCTTCAGTGCGATCGCACATGAAGCCCTGCGATCGCATAGGCTTAAGGGGAGGGATGGTCAGATTTCTCTATGCGATCGCATCACCCCATCCGCGATCGCATAGAGGGGCAGTGTACCTGGGTGGGGGGTTGGGTAGTTGTTCACTGCGATCGCATAACCCTGTCCGCGATCGCAGAGTTTTGCCCAGTCATTCTTCGCGATCACACACCTTCAACCGCGATCGCAGAGCTTGTGAGACCTGACCCTCTGCGATCGCAACACAATTCGTGCGATCGCACTGTGTGATTTCGCCCAGTTAATTCTTAAGTCCTAAACAGAATATCAAACACGGGAATTCTTCAAGTCCAGCCCTCTCCTCCATCCCCAACCTCCATTAGCGAACCTTGAGTCCACTTTTACTCCATTGCTACTCGGGTAAGCTTCGTAACCTCGTTTTCTTCCATTAATCCATCACTAATCACTAGAAATCTAGGCTTAAACTCATGAAATCAATTAGAAAATTGAGACTTTTGGGTAGAACCTAGGTTTTGGGATTTTTGGGGTCGAATCTTAAAACAAATTATATATTCTTAATCGTGGGGTTATGGGTGATCGGGTTTTGGTCCGAACCTCGAGTTTCGACCACGTGGGCCCGGGGTCAAATTTTGGAATTTTAGGAAGAATGATTGGAAATGGGTAATTAGGCTATGGATGTGAGTTATTGAATCATTATTAATATACTTGAGTTGATTATGTCTAGATAATATCGTTCCGGAGCCGGATTATAAAGGAAATGCGGTGTTAGAGGGTTGATCGCTCTATTTTGGACCCGAGGTAAGTGACTTGCCTAACGTCGGTGAGGGAATAGGTATTGTTTGCTACGTGTTTACTTGTTAATCATGTTCGTGCATAGGTAGAGTGACGAGTACCTATGCGATGAGAGTCTAGCATGACCGTGAGTCTAACATGATAGAAATCGTAGTTTTTCTTCCATGTCTTCTATATTATGAAATTGCTATTATTTGTAAGAGTATGTTGTTGTTTGTGGTGAAAGAATGAGACGTAAATTGTTGTTGAGGATGAATATTTGTTGTCAAAGATATTCTGTTGAGATTGGTATAGGTGAGACCCTTGCCGGGCAATTGTGTGTTTAATATTGATATATACCCCCTCGTTGAGCATTATTGTCTTGCAATTCTATATATTGAAATTTCCTTGCCATTGATATTTATCCTGTTCTGGTAAGGAAGAGGGGTGATGTTATTGTTATGCACGAGGGGACATGCCGTGCCGATTGATATTTATTATATACACACGAGGGGACATTCCGTGTTGAGATATTTGTGATATATGCACGAGGGGACATGCCGTGCCGATTTGATATTTGTGATATACGCACGAGGGGACATGTCGTGCCGATTGATAGTTGAGATTACGCACGAGGGGACATGTCGTGCTCTGTTATTTAATTGATTCCCTCATACTGATAGCTGTTTCTCCGGTTTTTGTTTTTACTTTCCAGTCGCATTATCACTGTACCGTTATGTATTAGATGTTGTTTTCCTGTACCCTCAGCATGTACACTCCATATCTTAGTTTACCGTTTAAGTGTCAATATTATTGCTGCTCTTTAATGTATTTTCCCTATGTGTTTCCCATATCTCGTCTATTTGATCATACCTGTTTCATTATCTGTTAAATTCTCGTACATATACTTACTTAGACTAGGACAGGTGATCGTATTATGCTACGTCTAGCCTCGTCACTACTTCGGCCGAGGTTAGGCTTGGCACTTACTCAGTACATGAGGTCGGTTGTACTGATTCTACACTGCACTTCCTTGTGTTGTGCAGATCCTTCTACCGGACCCCGTGGAGCGTTCTGAGGGAGATACCTTCAGTCCACGTTAGAGCTTCGAGGTATACACTGGCGTCCGTGGATCCCGAGGCTTCTTCCCTTTATCGTTTCATTGTCTTTCTTCCTTATTTCCAAGACAGTGTTGTATTTTCTTTCCAGACTTACATTTAGTATTCTAGTAGTTAGTCCGTGAGATTGTGACACCCCGATTTTGGAATTTTACGCTATTTTATGATTATTATGTTTTTTTTCCCGCATTTAAAGCTTTGTTATTTTCATTATCGATGTTTGAAGGATTCTGTTGGAAATATGAAAAAGGGAAAAGTATGTTATCGATTTTTGGCTAAATGGTTGCTCCACTATTATCCTAGTATGTGATGGAAATTGGTTAAAGTTGATAAGTTAACGTTTATTCCGTATTAAATGGTTTTAAATTACTATTGCAAGTTATACGTTGGCTGGCCTAGCTGGTTCAACGTTAGGCACAGTCACGACCTAAGGGTGGGAATTTGAGTCGTGACAATTTATTTGTCAGTTATTATAATTTCTGTAACAATCATCTTCTGCTGCTCCAATCTATGTGGTGCCTACTGTTTTAATGTGAGAGTAGATAATAATAGCCAAGGGTGAAGGATGAGAACCATGTGGTTAAGAGAAATCACATGGTTTTTAGGTAAAAATTCAGCAATAATAACTAAATGTTGAAAAACTCTAATAGCTCTATGCAGAGGATGCTCATGGATCTAGACGATGATCATGGCATGAAAAGCACTCTACAATTTTTAGTTTTCTTTTGGGACAAATAGGATCCGTAACATAATTAGTCCATGGATTTTGTAAAGTAATTTTTCCTTTATATGTATTGTTACTTCTAAAATCTGACTTTAAATATCAGACAAATCTCTTCTACAGACAAAGTTGATCTTTCCAAAAGCATAAACTATTCGGTCGAAAGTGAAGAAAGAGTTCCTCCTTTATCTAATGTAACAAATGGTGAGTGACACTATCATCGATTTACTATATTTATAATTGTGAGTCATTATGTTATTAGAAATTACTTTACCATACTTTGTTGTTCTTAGAATGTTTGGCTAAGTTAACTAATAGTTATACAAGTAATAATGCATATGTAACTCATTGTGTAGATATGAGAATACATCATCTTCTCCCTGATTTAAACACAATTCCTATATTGCAAGGTTAGTATTTCAGATTGTTCTTTATGTAAGACCTTTATCATATACACTTATAATTTACTTATTTTGTTTTGGTTGTATTACTTCTGAATATTAAACAATAACTAAAACGGAAATAAATTAGATAACGCTCATCATCAATACAGAGGATGTTCATGGATGTAGATAATGATCATGACATGAAAATAAATTTTCAATCTCAGTGGGTGACACATCTGAAATTTATTTATATAAGAGGTCAATTAGTTCAATTAAGAAATTAATTGCCAAAGGTTAAATCGCTTTTATCTTAGACCAAAAATTTTCCGCTTTGTGCTAAATGAACATGACATCATTATGTAAATGAGAAAGGTAGAGAGGCAGCCTTATCATCCCCGAGTTTCGACAAATGCGGATTGACCTAAAAAGTTGGCACTAAACAAATTTTTTTGTCAACAAATAATTCAATTGATGTCTCTGAAATTTAGTACATTAGGATTGAATCATACAATAGTTCTTTCTAAAATTATGCTTATTATTTATTTTTTAAACAACACAATTAAAATTAATTTTGTTTACTTCTTCTTGTGTTTGCTTATACGCCTGTTAAATAGCTTTTTAATTATATTACTTTATAATTTTAATTCTTACAATAATTAAGTAAATTGTTGCCTTCATTTGTTTTGGTGCTTATTACAGATGAAAAACACATTTTCATTTTTTTTGGGACAAACACGATTCATAACAAAATGAGTCCATACATTATGCGAATTATTTTTTTCCTTTATATGTATTGATACTTCTAAAATCTTACTTAAAATAACATTCAAATCTCTTCTACAGATAAAGTTGAATTTTCCAGAAACAGAAACTATTCAATCGAAAGTGAAAAAAGAGTTCCTCCTTTGTCTGATATAACAAATGGTGAGTCACAATATCACTGATTTAATGTATTTATACTTGTGTTATTGTATAATTTATTCTTATTACAATATTTGGTTAAGTTGATTAATAGTTGTACAATTCACGATGCATATGTAACTCATTATGTAGACATGAAAATATATCTATCTTCTCCCTTATTTAAACACAATTCCTATAACTATTAGCATCTATTGTTTGTATGCAATTATAGAATTTTCAGATTTATTATCTTCTGGTGCCTCCAATTTATGTAGTTCATTTTGTTTTTATATGAGAGTACATACAAATGGTTTACTCTGAAGGATGAGAAATATGTCCTCCCGAGGAAAAAAAGGTCTAGAGTTACAGGTTCAACAAGAACAACTATAAGGGGAAAACATTAGATAATTTATACTCGGTTAGTTCTTTGTACACATGAGAATATATCATCTTGAGAATAGAACATATGGTGAGTGACAATTCCTATACTTCAATTAGTTCCTCAATGGTGTTCTTATTTAAGACCTTCATTATATACATTTTATTTTCACTTATTTTGTTCGATCTGTATTACTTTTAAAGTTATACATTCTTATCATAGGTGTACACGATGACAATTTATTTCCCGATTTAAATGACACTCCAATCGAAGAAGGTATTAAAATTTTGATTGTCATATTAACCTTTCTTAACAATCTTACTACTTTGAAGATATGCAAATGCATAATTTTCTGCCAGATTTAAATGAAACTCCAATAATAGAAGGTAAACATTTGAATTTCTCTGTTATTATTTAAAAATAAATTATAATGTTAACATTAATGAAAATTAATTATTGTAACTCTCTTACTAGAAATCGAGGCTGAAATAAACAACATTGTCATACAATGTATATTTTTATGAGATATCGATTTACCTTTAAATGATGACATTATACTACACGTGGCTATATACTTAAGTAGAGTGTGCAATGAGGGGAACGCTTCTCTACGAGAGCCTCTGGATGATTGGCAAAGTAGAAGAAGTAGTAGTAATTGTCTTAGATCATTATACACTCATAAATTTTACAAATAACAGAGCAGTTGCAAAATAATATAGGATATGAATATGATGAAGAGTATCCAGGTATGACAATCATACCTTTGCACTTTTATGTTGTTGTTAAAGAACAACCTATATTGAAAAATATAGATGTATATATCTACGTACCATCCCTATTAATTGATTTAACTACTACTTTTCTTAGAGGTGGATGTTGAATGTGGAGAAATTTACACTGAAGGTACTTATGAGAAACTCCTTATTCACAAAATACAATTCGATAAAACAAATCAATAATCTTCTATTTTTGACTTTATATACTATTGCACATATAGATTACTGGGATATAGGAGATGCTACATATGAATGCGAAAAGTGCGGGGCTCTTTTTTGGTTTGAAGAAAGAATCTGCAAACATTACAACTCAAAAAGACCTATTTTCACAATGTGTTGTGATCGTGGAAAAATAAGGCTTCCAGATCTTAAGAAGCCTCCTGAAGTTTTGGAACAACTTTTATTTGAATCAGGTTAGAAGAATTATAAATTTTAATATCAACATGTTCAAATCGGCTTATATTCACATTTATCATTTTGCAATGGTTTTAATATAGGTCCTAAAAGTAGGCATTTTCGAGAAAATATTAGAAGTTATAACTCTATATTCTCATTTACGTCAATGAGGGGGGGTAAGGTTGATGTCTCTATCAACCAGGAAAAAGGGCCAAGAACGTTCAGATTATGTGGTCAAAACTATCATCAAATTAGGAGCTTACTTCCTGAAGGATCTACTCCAAAATTGCACAGTTATATATATATGATACAGAGAATGAAGTTACAAATAGAATCAATGCATTCAGGTTGTCTTATACCTTTATTATATAATACTATGAAAATAACATTTAATTTAAAAACCTTTATTGATATCATATATTTTTTCAGTCGTGGCCAAGATATTAACAAACTTCATGCTGAAATTGTTTATGATCTGAAACAAGTGCTTGATGACAATAATGTTTTGGCAAAGACATTTAGGATGGTCAGAGATCGATTCCAGGAGAATATAGACTCCAATGTTAAGCTCAGATTAATAGGAAAAAGAGGTACTGATGGTAGAAGATACAACTTACCAACAATACCAGAAGTAGCTGCTTTGGTGGTTGGTGATTTTGAAGTTTCTGGAAGTGATCGTGATATTATTATAGAAACACAATCTGGACAGCTACAAAGGATAAATGAACTAAATGCTGCATATTTAGGACTACAATATCCTTTACTTTTTCTTATGTGTAACACCCCAGAAAATTTCTAAGTGTTTTAAGACCATTAAGAAGATTGACGGATGCTAATGATATCAATTCGGGTATGAACAAGATTGGTAATTTGAATGATATTAATTTATCATGATAATATATGTATCAGGTGCATTAAAAATGGTTTAGGGTCTAAGAAAAGCCCTAAGGCTAAGTCAAGTTGAAAATATTATGATGGGATAAAGTTTCAAGTGCACAAGATCTAACTTCAAAAGATAATACCTATCAATATATAAAGTTTTATATGGTTTATACCCTATAAAATGAAAGATCTTTGGGTCTAGTTTCCAACGCTTCAAACCGTTTGTCATTTGGACATTCCTACACAAAGTTATGATCAAATTACCAAATGCTGGAAAATGCGATCCTGTGAAAGTGATTATGCGATCGCATATCAATTATGCGGTCCGCATACTTGATATGCAACCGCAAAACAGGTCGCAGAGTGCTCCAGAACTGCCTAGTTTTGGCCATTGAGTTATGCGACGTGTATGCGATCCGCAGACCCATTCTGCGACGCATTATGCGATCCCAGACCTTGTTTCGGGGGTTTAATCTTCCTATTTTCATAACCCGACCCCGTTTTGATAAATAGGCTTTGGAGTTTATTTTGAGGTGATTTTCTGAGCATTCTAGAGAGAGGTGAGAGCTTTTTAGAGAGAGAAGGAGGAAACCCAACATTCAAATCATCTAATCTTGCATCAATCTTCAAGAATCAAGAAACCCAATCACAAGATCTTCATCTAAGAGGTAAGGATTTCTACCCTAGTCTTTAATTTCGAGTTTGGGTGACTAAACATGGGTGATTAAGAGTATGATTCTTAGGTGTAAGAGTATTATAAATACATGTAAGTACAAACAAGGTTTGTGGGAAGATTGTTGAGTTCAAATGGGTAAAGATTGGGTTGAAAATGGTAAAAATCTTCAAAATCCTTAATTGATGATTTGAGGGGTCATATGTGATCGGATTTTGATAAATTTGATATGTATAGACTCGTGAGTGAGTAAGGATTTCAGTTTTGTAATTTTCGTCGGATTTTGAGACGTGGGCTCGGGGGCCCGGGTTATAGCCAATTTCGGATTTTTTAAGCTAAATTTGATATCTTTCGATTGGAATTCGTTCCTTAATCAAAATTTGATGATAAAAAATCTGAACTTGATAGATTTGGAGCCTTCGTAGGTTGATTCGAGAGGAAAGCGCATTGCGGAATAGTTTTCAGGCTAGTTTTGAGGTTAGTAATGTCTTTAAATCCTGTTCCGAGAGTATGAAACCCCCGACTATGCACCCTTTCACGGGTTTTGAGATAAAAAGGTGGAAACTTGGGAACATGTTTCCTATTTAGGCGACTATTGAGTTGCGAAATCGATTTTTAAGCCTTTGCTTAATTAGTATTTATACATTATGATATGTTTTAGGCTGTAAGCCGTGTTTGGGGCCTAGTGCCGACTTGTTTACCCTTGAGGGTTGTGTTTACTACATTTTCCTCACTGATATGTTATGATTTTCACTCGGTCTTTTCTGTGAAATTGTTTTGACACTCAGGGTATTTTGAACTACTTCTTGAAAATGAAACATTGTTTTTGGGTCGAGAACCCAGTATATTTTGGCGTGAAGGGCAATTGAGAGTGTCTGACTGAGTGAGGCTACTGGCCTATATTGTGAGTATGTTATGATATGAGTGAGGCTGCTGGCCTATATTGTGAGGATGTTATGATATTAGTTGTGAGGATGATATGATATGAGTCAGTTTGCGGGCCTATATTGTGTGTGATTTATGCCATGTTGTGGCTTATTATTGCGCTTGGGCTGTAGGAGCCCCTCCAGAGTCTGTAACACACCCCCAGTGAGTGCCGGTACCGATTGAGTGATGCCCGCGGGGCTTATGAAGAGTGATTGTGAGGATGCCTGATGGGCAGAGTGATTGTGAGGTTGCCTGATGGGCAGAGTGATGGTGAGGTTTCCTGAAGGGCAGAGTGATTGTGAGGTTGCCTGATGGGCTGATACTGAAAAATATTGTTACGAGAAATGATTATGGCCCGAGGGGCAGTTTTATGAAAGGTTTTACNAGAAACTGATTTCGAACTTATTATTTGATAAATACTACATGGTGACTTGGTGTTTTACTGGTTGTGGAATTGTGTACATGTTCTGTGTGTTTATATTACTCAGACTGTGATTTATTTTCATTACTACTGAGTTGGCGTACTCATAAAGACTCCCCGTGCCTCTGTGCGCAGATCCAGGTACTAGCTTACAGTAGTAGCTGACGCAAGTTCGATAGCAACATTTCACGGGAATTCGAGGTAGCTGTCCAGCGTCCACAGCTTCTCCATTACCCTTCCTTGTTTTGTCTTAGTATTTGATTCAGAGGCATATATTATAATTTTAGCAGAGTTAGGTTTATTTATTCTTAGATGCTCATGACTATTGACTCTAGTTCTTGGGAGGTTGTTTAGAGTATTATGGGGACGCTAAGACTTATTTATGTTATTTATGCTATGGGTACTTGCTTATTATTTAATTGTGAACTGTTATGATTGAACAAAAGCGTAGTAAAGTGATGGTTGGCTAGCCTAGTTCCACGATAGGCGCCATCACGGCCTGTTAGGATTTGGGGTCGTGACAATTTGGTATCAGAGCTCTAGGTTACATAGGATTCAACGGTCATGAGTAGGTTTTGTAGAGTCTTGCAGATCGGTACGGAGACGTCTGTACTTATCTTCGAGAGGCTGCAGAACCCTTAGGAAACATTCCACATTCTTGAATTCTTATCGTGCGAATCCATTTATTCAGCCAAAAGCGTAACTCTTTGAATTCCTTTCATGTATTCGAATGCGCACGCGAGCGCTTGGTATCAGTTGTGCGTCGTCGGCTTGTGACTTCCATGGGTGAGATGTGATTTTTAACATGTTAATAATGGGCCAGTCGGAAGGACTTGAGGCCGGATTTTGTCTGTGGCTTGAGTGTTGAGATTTCATTTGGGTGAGCACATGTGTTGGGGGACTTATATGTCCGTTTGTGTCCTTATTGATGGAACTTTGTGACTAGATGACTGGTGAGTGTCATCGGACAGTTAGATGTATTCAGGTTGTTTGATTGTGACCAAAATGAATTAGCGGGAGATGTGGAATGAACCATTGATTATTTGACTTCTGTATTGAGTTAGAATATGGATTTGAGTTATGAGTATTGTAGGACCTCTCGTGTACTTTAGTTGTGGAGTGAAGTGGGTTTTCCTGTTATGTTCTGAGTTCCTGTGATGTCTTTTGAGCTGACCAATGCCCCAGCAGCATTTATGTATTTGATTACCGGTGTATTCAGCCGTATTATAAATCCTTTGTAATTGTATTTATTGATGGCATCCCGCCGTACTCTCATAGACAGGGATAGCATACCCGACATTTGATGATGGTATCACAAGGATATAAGGAGGAGAAGCTTTGTGCGAAGTTCTCCAACTGTGAATTGTTGGCTCAGTTCAGTAGCATTCTTGGTACACGTGGTGTCCAGTGAAGGTATCTATGTGGTCAGACGAGTGTGAGTAGAGCTTCCATAAGCTTAAGAATTCCTTGACCACAACCCCAGTGTTAGTTTTGCCATCAACTTCAGGTTCTTATACCGCTAAATGGGATGTCTTGGGGGCAGGCAGTGGTTGTGTTCTAATGTAGGAAGGTATAATAATTGCGTGATGGCTATGATTTTCGGAAGTGTATAGGGAGATAACATTTTGAGATTAAGCAGGTAGGGGTATCTCCTGCGGGTTGTCTTGAGGTGTGTGACCCTTATGTTTATCTGTAGCAAGTTCTTTTCTACCAGTAAATGATGTATGTTGTAATTTGAGTTTAGCTCGCTTGTGGGAGTTGGCATGATCATTTAAATGGTGAATGCGAGATTTGCATACGAGTGGAGGGTTAGATGGTCTGGGTCATGTGAGCGTATGCAAGATTTAGTTGAATCCCACCATAGTATGGTGGCAGTGATAATGTGTGGGCATCGTGAGTTATTGTTTGTCTTGATCTTTGGCTTTGAGCCAAGTGGGGGAGTCCGCTAATGATAGTTGATTACACGATTATGTGTTGTATTGGTTTCGGTTCGAGGTATGTTGGTGAATCAATTATGACCTACAGAGGTGGAGTCTGGGAATGACTCGAGTGATGGAAATTTCTTCGATACAAGTTGTAATGTACCTTACGAATGGTGGAATTCATTGAATGATAGAGTTGTACTGGTAAGTGTAGAGTGTGTAGTGTATGAGTTTGCTTGTTAATTCAAAGGTGTGGACCACTTTCCTAGTATATGGATTGCAAGCGTGGTCAGGTCGTTCTGTTTACTTGGTTAGTGTAATTGAAATTGCGTAGAGTGAATGACGTTCGAGAATGGTTCAGACGGATTCAAGGTTATATGTAGCGATCGAGAATCTTCGAGGTGTGAAAGGGGCTAAAACTGAGATTTACGGGGAAGGTGTTAAAGCTTGTGGTGTATTTACATCATCATGGATTCTATCCATCAGTGTCGGGAAAGTGAAGGTAATGACTTTAAATTTGCAGGAAGTCTCTTCAGGGTAAGTATTTCTAATGGGGTGCTTTTGGGGGATATTGTAGGGAGTACTCTGCGGCTTATGAGCCTTAGACTATATATTTTATGCTCGGGTTTTGTGCGGCGACTCAGGATTAAGAATGACGGTATTATGGCAAGAAGAGGTATCAATTCGAAGGTAAGTCAGAAGGAACTTGGATAAATAGGACAGCTTAGTAGTAGGTCGGATCGGCATGATAAGGGATATGGTTAGTTCTTTGGGTGTTTATAAGGTAATGAGTTGTTACATGTGTCTCTTAGCAATTCTCTTAGAATTTTGTGGCATGCTTAGCTTGGTTGAGTTAGAAGGATTCAGTCCCGGCGGTTTGGTGTTGTACAAATGTGATTCGGGAGTTCTCGATTATTTCTTCCACGGTTGGAGATGTATATTTCTAATGACATGAGGGCCATGTGATGAATAGTGATTTTGCTTCTAAACGGGATCAATGGAAAGTTCTTGGCTAGTTGGGTACGTAGTTGTTTGTGGCTAGGAAGGGAGCATGAAGTTCTCATATTTATCATAGCACGGTTCAGTTCTGGGAAGAAGGTCAGGACTGGCAGTTTCAGATGATTAAGTAAAGGATACCACTATTGGGTGGCTGGATGAGAGTATACATTCATAAAGGACAATGTGTTTAAGGCAACGTGGGTGAATGAGGGGTGCTTCATTGGTGTTACGACGCTCTTTTGTTGGATCAACTGATGATATTCAAGTTTTTTTGGTGGCACGTAAGAATTATGGGGGTATCCCTCGTGGGATGATAAAGTATTAGGGGTGTGTTATATATTGAGTGGTGGAATTGGGACCAGATATGGTAAATTGTGCGCTTCATGGACCTTGAGACTAAGAGTTCTAATAAACAGATCATTTCTGTGGTTGCGAAAGGGTATAACAAGATGCCAATTTGAGGTTAACCATGCGGGTTATCTTATGCAGAATAATCTACGTAGGTGTGTTCCTTATACTGTTGAGTAGAGAGTTTCTTTTCTACTAACAGGGTGTATGTGTTGAGATTTGAATTTGACTCTAGTCGAGAAAGATGAATTGATTGTCACGAGAATGAAGGCGAGCTTAGTAGTTAAATTGAGGTATTTTATGGTTTGTGTTACCTAAGCTTGTGAAGAATTTTTGTTAGACTAGCTATAGTAATATGGCAATACTCTTGGGTTTTATGACCTGCGTGGCCTGGTTAAATTAGAGGAATTTAGTTCTGATAACTTGATTAGGAGGAAATGGATTTCTAAGTGCTTGATGGTTTAAGCCAGATATTTTCTACTGGTATGGAGAACGTGTTGTGTATTGTGAGTTCCTGTATGTTTCTTTCATTATCGATGGTGTACGAAGGTTTTGGAGCGAGGTTCTGTTTAATGTGGGGTTTCCTACTAGTACTTGGTTGGTTTGAGTAGTTATGGTGATCGAGAACGGTGTTGCGAGTATACGAGTTGTGTAGTATGTTATGCGATTATATCTGGGGTTATTGTTATGGCTTGACACAGTTTGTTCAGACTTATATAGTGTGTGGATATGAGATTCGGGTCTTGAAAAGAATTCTGGATGTTCGAAATTGGGCTCCAAGGATTTTTGGGGTAAGGTTAAAGTAATGCTTATTATTCGCTACAATGGATTTAATGTGTTTCGGCATAATTGATTCCAACTTTTATGAATTATATGCCTACCGGTATGAGGGTTCGTTATGCATTATGAAAAATATTTACGAAATTTATTGAGAAGAAGAAAGAAAGGAAATTGAAAACTGCAATTGGCACATTGTGAGACATACTTGTGATACGGAGTGAGGACGAGATCCTCGTATTTGTTTTATATAATGTGGAATATTTAAACCGGGTTGCAAGCCGCGGTGGGGGTTATGTAAGGACGAGGTCCTTGTGGTAAAATATTTATGAGTTTAAAGTTTCCCTTTGTAAAGTTTAATCCGTACGATAATATTAAAAGGGAGTCATGCCTGTTAGGTTGATTTGATAATTCTTGTATATTTTATGTTAATATTCAACCATTTTCGTGCTGTAAACATTGAGTTTTAGCTTATGAGATGAGTCCCAGGTGGCGTTAAATGTGACTCATTAATCCGAGTAAGTAATCATGAGGTCTTCATGCCTCACATTCTGTTGTCAGTATTGTGAAAGATTCGAAATGAGGTGGTGGTTAATATGAGAATTATTGATGATGTTGGAATTAATTATGAACAACTATTAAGACCAGAGATGTGGTTATGATCATACATATAATGCCTTTCATGTCAAGATATCATTGTGATAATGTCGGGCTTGTAATGCGGAGATTAGTGTTATTGATATACTTGTGGTGCTTTGCTGGGTTGTGAACATGTTGTTAGGAGTTGTTATGGTGTTACTCTGACAGGTGGATAGGCCCAATTACAGGGGAGACTCTGCCAAAATTTTTGAAAAATTTGGGAGTTAGCCAAATTTTGGGGCCTTAAGAAAGTTGAAATGTTGGAAGAATATCTAAGATCTATATGAAGTCGAGAATGATAAGAGATGATGGCTAAAGTAAAAAGAGGATAATGTTGTTCCTAATCATGACTTGTAAAACATTCGAGGACGAATGTTCTTGAGTGGGAGAGAATGTAACACCCCGGAAAATTTCTAAGTGTTTTAAGACCATTAAGAAGATTGACGGATGCTAATGATATCAATTCGGGTATGAACAAGACTGGTAATTTGAATGATATCAATTTATCATGACAATATATTTATGAGGTGCATTAAAAATGGTTTAGGGTCTAAGAAGATTCCTAAGGCTAAGTCAAGTTGAAAGTTTTATGATGGGATAAAGTTTCAAGTGAGTTTGCACAAGATCTCACTTCAAACGATAATACCTCTCAATATATAAAGTGCTATATGGTTTATAACCTATCAAATTAAATCTCTTTGAGTCTAGTTTCCAACTCTTCAAACCGTTCATCATTTGGACATTCCTACACAAAGTTATGATCAAATTACCAAATGCTGGAAAATGCGATCCTGTGAAATTGATTATGCGATCGCATATCAATTATGCGGTCCGCATACTTGATATGCGACCGCAAAACAGGTCGCAGAGTGCTCCAGAACTGCCCAGTTTTGGCCACTGAGTTATGCGACGTGTATGTGATCCGCAGACCCATTCTGCGACGTATTATGCGATCCCAAACCTTGTTTCGGGGGCTTAATCTTCCTATTTTCATAACCCGACCCCGTTTTGATAAATAGGCTTTGGGGTTTATTTTGGGGTGATTTTCTGAGCATTCTGGAGAGAGGTGAGAGCTTTTTAGAGAGAGAATGAGGAAAACTAACATTCAAATCATCTAATCTTGCATCAATCTTCAAGAATCAAGAAACCCAATCACAAGATCTTCATCTAAGAGGTACCCTAGTCTTTAATTTCGAGTTTGGGTGGGTAAACATGGGTGATTAAGAGTATGATTCTTGGGTGTAAGAGTATTATAAATACATGTAAGTACAAACAATGTTTGCGGGAAGATTGTTGAGTTCAAATGGGTAAAGATTGGGTTGAAAATGGTAAAAATCTTCAAAGTCCTTAATTGATGATTTGAGGGGTCATATGTGATCGGATTTTGATAAATTTGGTATGTATAGACTCGTGAGTGAGTAAGGATTTCAGTTTTGTAATTTTCGTCGGATTTCGAGACGTGGGCCCGAGGGCCCCGGTTATAGCCAATTTCAGATTTTTAAGCTAAATTTGATATCTTTCGATTGGAATTCGTTCCTTAAGCATAATTTGATGATAAGAAATCTGAACTTGATAGATTTGGAGCCTTCGGAAGTTGATTCGAGAGGCAAGCGTATCGCGGAATCGTTCCGGGCTAGTTTTGANCGGGTATGAAACCTGTCACGACCCGAAATCCCACATTCGGGCCATGACTGCGACTAACGGTGAACCCGCTAGACAAGCCAATGTTTGAGCTAAATAAAACTCATTAACAACTAAAACGAACAAGATAACTAAGGCATTGATGGCCCACAATATGAAGGTTAACAAATAACCAAAATTATAACATAGCGATTTAGAAAAAAAAACCCATATACAAATCCCATAACTGGTGTCACATACTCACGAACTGGCTAAGAGATTACTAAAACAAAGGTCTGAAAATAAGTACATAGGACTGTCTTTGAAATATAAAGTAAGACAGAGCTGAAAGTGAAGAGTAGAAGGTGACGCGAAGGCCCACGAACGTCTGCGGGTCTACCTCGATGTCTCCTGTATGAAATGATGGAATGCTCCGACCGTCAGTGATCACCGGGTCCGGCTGCGTAGTCTGCACAACATAAATAAGTGCAGGTGTAGCATCAGTACAACCGATCACATGTACTGAGTAAGTGTCGAGCCTAACCTCGGCGAAGTAGTGACGAGGCTAGGATCGACAACAATACATGTACCTGTGCAATTTTACATAATAACAGGAAAAAAATGTCGACGGAAATAAGCAAGTAAGACAGATACGGGGAACATGCTGGGGGTAAGAGGGGTAACAAAATGCTAGCACGGTAGAACAGGGTAATAACTGAAATGTAAAAATAAAGGCAGGAATTTAACTTCTCAAACAGATAATGAACAGCAAAAGGCACGGCATGTTCCCTCGTGCATAGCCTCACAATCACTCAGCACGGAATGTCCCCTCGTGCGTATATAATAACACTCGACACGAAATGTCCCCTCGTGCATAACCTCACAATCACTCGGCATGGAATGTCCCCTCGTGCATATATAATAACACTCGGCACGGAATGTCCCCTCGTGCGTATATAATAAATGATCAACACGACGTGTCCCCTCGTGTGATAAGTAATGAACAGTCAGCACGGCATGTCCTCTCGTGCGACAAATAATAAAACAAAGAAACAATATAATGTGAAAGTCAACATTAAGAAGTCTCAGGTGCATGGAAATACTCAATAAAATTCTATTGTCCCGACAAGGAGAAATCATCAATTACAAACTCAACAAATGCCCGACAAGGGTCCAGCTATAACCAACCTCGCATCAGAAATACAATTTCAACAGTGTAAGCCTCAACTGAAATAAATAACTCAATAACTCCCCACGTCATGAAACAACATCAAGGTATCACTTTTAACTCACCAATTACTCATAGTGCAGAGCATATTAAGAACAAAGTAAGTTTCATCACAATTGACTCACGGGCATGCTTGACCGCAACATATAGGCACTCGTCACCACGCCTATACATTGGACATAAGTTACACATAGAAAATAAGACTCTATACCTAATCCCTCAAGCTGAGGTTAGGCCAAACACTCACCTCGGCTCCAAAAATGCAAGTCAAGCCTCAATCACAACCTTCCCTCTCGAATACAACTCTGAATCGGTAATATCTAGACATAATGGATTTATTAACATCAATAAATACTCAATACCAATTCCCAAGCCTAATTATACATTTCCTACTATTCTTCCAAGAATACTAAAATTCGACCCCGGGCCCACACGTTTAGATTTTCGAAAATTCATGAAGGAATCAATTACCCGGAGTCTAAGGATCGAAGCTATATGATATATACAAGAATTCATGGCCTAAAATGGAAAGTCACAAAATCCTCAATAACCCTAAAATTACTACCTAATTCTATGATTTTTAGATGATTTAGTAGTGAATTTAACTAGGAATTAATGTTAAAACTAGAAGTTTATGGGGTTTAACTTACCTCTTACAGTGGGTGGTCGTGGGAGGTGCTGCCCAAACTTGGATGCTCTCTAATGGAGGTTGATGGTGGATAAAATGAAGAAAACCCGAAATTTTGGACATTTAAAAGGGGCTGCCAACAGGGGTTTCCGCACCTGCGACCTTAGGACCGCAGGTGCGGTCTCGCGCCTGCGAGAAATTGATCGCCCCTGCGGAAAAGGGCCTGGGACCCTGGGCTCGCAC
Source organism: Nicotiana undulata (assembly GCA_005239495.1). Lineage (NCBI taxonomy): Eukaryota > Viridiplantae > Streptophyta > Magnoliopsida > Solanales > Solanaceae > Nicotiana > Nicotiana undulata. The sequence continues at coordinate 22,272 of ML255680.1, forward strand.
CTGCGGAGTTGGGAGCCGCACCAGCGGTCCCGCTCCTGCGGAGTTTGGATCACTCTTGCGGAAGAGGCTGCACCTGCGAAGGCCTGGACCGCCGGTGCGGTCCCGCACCTGCGGCTAGGCAACCGCACCTGCGGTCACACCAGCTGTTGTGCACCAACAGTGATTTTTGCTGGTGTTTGGCCTCGTGCGGGGTCCGGGAGGTACCTGGGCCCACCCGAGCCCCCGTACAATTATACCAACAAGTCCCAAATTATTAAACGGACTTGCTCGAGCCCACGGAACACTCAACACAACGCTAAAACTCAAAATCACCCTCCAAAACCCCTGAATTCAAAACTTAAGAACTTTGAAATTCTAGAAGTCTATAATGATGGGCCGAACCGACCCATACAACTCGGAACGACTCAAATTTTGCAGACAAGTTATAAATAACGTAGCGGAACTATTCCCGGCCTCGGAATTTCATTCGGACCTCGGTAGCATAAAACACATTCCTAACCAAATTTCAAGTTTTATGAACATCCTCAAAACTTTACTAACTCTAAATCTCTCATTTTGATCCGAAACCCGTCAAATCAAGTCTGTTCTACACCAAATTTCACAGATAGGACAAATAACATATAACAAACCTGTTCCGGGCTCCGGAGCCATAATACGGTCCCGATAACATGGCTTTCACATAATTACTCATTTTCAAAATCCTTTATTATTTCCCGAAAACAATTTTCTTTAAAAATTCATTTCTCGGGCTTAGGACCTCGGAATTCGATTCCGGGCATACTCCCAAGTCCCATATTTTCCTACGGACCTTCCGGGACCGTCACATCACGGGTCCGGGTCCGTTTACCAAAAACTTTGACCAAAGTCAACTTTATTCAATTATTCAATTCAACAATTCCATTTTTATCAAATTTTCACATGGAAGCTTCTCGGCTACCTGCTCGGGCTGCGCACGCATATCAAGGTGAGATTAACGGAGGCTTTCGGGGCCTCGAAACACAGATTTAGCTGAAATTACTTAGGATGACCTTTTGGGTCAACACAAAACCCCGGACTATGCACCATTTCACGGGTTTTGAGATAAAAAGGTGGAAACTTGGGAACATGTTTCCTATTTAGGCGACTATTGAGTTGCGAAATCGATTTTTAAGCATTTGCTTAATTAGTATTTATACATTATGATATGTTTTGGGATGTAAGTTGTGTTTGGGGCCTAGTGCTGACTTGTTTACCGTTGAGGGTTGTGTTTACTATATTTTCCTCACTGATATGTTATGATTTTCACTCGGTCTTTTCTGTGAAATTGTTTTGACACTCAGAGTATTTTGAACTACTTCTTGAATATGAAACATTATTTTTGGGTCGAGAACCCGGTATATTTTGGCCTGAAGGGAAAATTGAGAGTGTCTGACTGAGTGAGGCTGCTGGCCTATATTGTGAGGATGTTATGATATGAGTGAGGTTGTTGGCCTAAATTGTGAAGATGATATGATATGAGTGAGGTTGCGGGCCTATATTGTGTGTGATTTATGCCATGTTGTGGCTTATTATTGCACTTGGGCTGTAGGAGCCCCTCCGGAATCTGTAACACACCCCCAGTGAGCGCCGGTACCGATTGAGTGATGCCCGCGGGGCTTATGAAGAGTGATTGTGAGGATGTCTGATGGGCAGAGTGATTGTGAGGATGCCTGATGGGCAGCGTGATTGTGAGGTTGCCTGATGGGCAGAGTGATGGTGTGGTTTCCTGATGGGCAGAGTGATTGTGAGGTTGCCTGATGGGCTGATACTGAAAAATATTGTTACGAGAAATGATTATGGCCCGAGGGGCAGTTTTATGAAAGGTTTTACTGAGTTTTCAAACTATGATTTACTTCGTTTT
>ML255680.1:24419-38850 GCA_005239495.1 Nicotiana undulata
ACTGAGAATTTTACTGAGATATACTGATATTGTACTTGTTTTCAAAGTTTTTTTCTGGAAACTGATTTCGAACTTATTATTTGATGAATACTATATGGTGACTTGGTGTTTTACTGGTTTGTGGAATTGTGTACATGTTTTGTGTGTTTATATTACTCAGACTGTGATTTATTTTCATTACTACTGAGTTGGCGTACTCATAAAGACTCCTTGTGCCTCTGTGCACAGATCTAGGTACTAGCTCACAGTAGTAGTTGACGCAAGTTCGATAGCAGCATTTCACGGGAATTCGAGGTAGTTGTCCAGCGTCCACAGCTTCTCCATTCCCCTTCCTTGTTTAGTCTTAGCATTTGATTCAGAGACATATATTATAGTTTTAGCAGAGTTAGGTTTATTTATTCTTAGATGCTCATGACTATTGACTCCAGTTCTTGGGAGGTTGTTTAGAGTATTATGGGGACGCTAAGACTTATTTATGTTATTTATGCTATGGTTGCTTGCTTATTATTTAATTGTGAACTGTTATAATTGAACAAAAACGTAGTAAAGTGATGGTTGGCTAGCCTAGTTGCACGATAGGCGCCATCACGACCTGTTAGGATTTGGGGTCGTGACATTATGGTGAAGATGGGTACAGAGAGGATATTCCTTTAAGTCATGGCAATGAATCATCGAGAGGAAGGAAATGTGTTAGCATGCGATAATTTTTCGCTTATAGAATTCAGGAAAGAAAAGACGAAGTTCCCACCATTGTGTCTTCAGGAAGATTATTTCAGCAATTTTTAGTTGATGGTTATACAATGATAGAATCTTCTCGGTTGAAGTTTATCAGGATCATCAAAAGCAATTAAGAGTTGATTCTTATAAAGTCCTTGCAGATGCTATTTTGCATGGTGACATCGATCCTTCATCCCAAGGTAAAAGGATAATTCTACCTTCAAGCTTTACAGGGGGTGCACGATATATGGTTTAGAATTATCAAGATGCTATGGAAATACGTAAATGGGCTGGGTACCCTGATCTTTTTATCACATTTACTTGCAATCCTAAGTGGCCAGAGATTACTAGATTTGTGGAGAGCAGAAACTTGAATCCTGAAGATCGTCCAGACATTTTAAGTAGGGTGTTCAAAATCAAATTGGACCGCTTAATAAAGGATTTGAAAGATAATCAAATTTTTGGACAAGTAAAAGCAGGTACACAACATTTACAATTTAATTTACATAAAGATGATAATTTAATGATCCAGACATTTTTTTTTTCTAATAAACTTGCTTAATTTCCAATGCAGTGATTTATACGATTGAGTTCCAAAAACGAGGACTGCCTCATGCTCATGTATTACTCTTTCTTCACGAGCATAATAAATTTCCATCGGCATCAGATATTGATCGAATAATTTCGGCAGAAATACCAAATAAAGTGGATGATCCTAATTATTACAATGCCGTTAAAAATTTAATGATGCATGGTCCTTGTGGTTCTGCTAGGAAATCTTCTCCTTGCATGCAGAATGGAAGATGTACAAAGCACTTTCCTAAAAAGTTTGTTGATGCAACAACGGTTGATGAAGAAGGGTATCCTATTTATAGAAGAAGGGATAATGGTAGAACAATTATGAAAAATGGTATTGATTTGGATAACAGGTATGTCGTGCCACACAATCGCTTCTTATTATTAAATATGGCGCTCATATCAATGTAGAGTGGTGAAATCAAATAAGATCCATTAAATACTTATTTAAGTATGTCAATAAAGGTCATGATCGTGCAACTGCTGCTTTTTCCACAAAGTACTCATGACAATGGTTCATCAACCGTTGATGAAATCAACATGTATTATGATTGTCGCTACATATCCCCATGTGAAGCAGCTTGGAGAATATTTAAATGTTCTATTCACCATAGAGAACCATCAGTGGAAAGACTATCATTTCATCTTCCAAATGAACAAAATGCCATTTTCTCTGATGATGATCCAATTGATAATGTTGCCAATAGACCAACAGTGAAGGAATCAATGTTTTTAGGATGGTTTGAGGCAAACAAAATTTATTCGGAAGCAAGAGATTTGACTTACGCAGAATTCCCTCTTAAATTTTGGTGAAACCAAAAATTAAAAAAATGGGAAAAGAGGAGAAAATCTGGATTTTCTTTGTTACTCCAGGAAGTAGAGAGATATATTTGTATTGGTAAAAAATATAGTCTTACACGTGTACAGATTTTGAATGACTCAGCTAGCCAGGTGAACCAATCAAAATATCACACACGGACGCGGGATAAAGAGGTATGGTCGATACAAGGAATTAGCCATGGAAAGATCACCAAAGAAGAAAAGGTACGGTCACAATGAATCCAGACGCAATAACAGGCCGATTCGAAGATCAGCAATCAATGTCTCGTACGTTACGCAACTCCTAAAATAACAGCTACTAGTCATCTTTGTAACGCCTCATAAATGTAATAATTAAGCATTAAATAGGCCTCATGACAGTAATACAAACGTTGTACTAGGAAAACATCCCTATAAGAGGAATGTTGATGTAACAAACAAGGACATGTGATCTTGGGGGCATACAAAGTTATTTTTATTGCTCTCAAAATTATTGCTATTTACTCTTTATTTGGTTAATTCGATTATTAGTAACCCGAGGTTTTCTTAAATTAAGCTTTAGTCAAAATAATTCGTTTTTTGGTTAATCAAATTGGTTCCGTTACCGGGAATTCTGATAATCATCGTTTTCATTACAAAGTTTTCTTTACAAATCGATATCCTTAAAATCATGTCGAATTTCAACAACAACAACGTCAGTAATAATGACGATAACAACCAGCAAAGGAGTGAAAACTCAGCTTCAACTCCTCCTCGAGGAACTCCACGAACTTCGAGAGAGACATCTCCTGAAAGAGCTGGCAATCATAATAATGAACAGGCGATGGAATCAGATCAAATAAGGCAAATGATTGCAGAGTAGGTGGGACAAGCTTTGCAAGAATTTGCAAGAGGATTGCCACAAGTACCTCTAACTTCACCAACACCAAATAATACAACTCCAGTGGAAAATTTACAAGTAGACTTAACAAATTCAACCAGGATCGAAACTCTCAATACATCTCCTGAAATACAACCAGGTACGACTAGTGATTCAGAATTACAAAATTTATTACTAACTATGCAGAAGCATATAAAAGAACAAAACGAACGCATCGAGCAAATCCCTAGTGTTCCACCTATTATCAAAGGAATTGATCCTGACAGATACTCCCAACAACCTTGGAAGCCAAGTGCAGCCCCACTGCTTATACCTAAGAAGTTTAGAATGCCTGATGTCCCCAAATATGATGGCACGACTGACCCACGTGATTGCTTTCACTATTGGAGTAAAAGGCAACGATTTGACAAAAGAGGAAATAGAATCAGTCCTTGTCAAAATATTTGGAGAAACACTCACGAAAGGAGCCTTAACCTGGTATGCTCTCCTCCCTGAAAACTCCATAAATTCTTTTGCTGAACTTGCAGATTCATTTATAAAAGCACATTCTGGTGCACAAAAAGTTGAAAAACGAATGGAAGATATATTCAAAATAAAGCAAGGAGACAAAGAATTGCTCCATGAGTTTGTAGACAGGTTTCAAAGGGAAATAATGCAACTACCAAGGGTGCCTGACAATTGGGCAGCTATGGCGTTCACGAGCAATTTGAACGAGAAAAGTTCAGAAGCTACGAGACGACTCAAAGAAAGTCTAAGAGAATTCCCATCCACAACATGGAATGACGTATACAACAGGTACAGTACTAAACTAAGAATTGAAGAGGATATAATCACACGATCAAAAGATGAAGAATATCACAAAACAAGGCAGTCAGAATCAGAGAAAAAGTCAGGCAAAAACAGGTATGATCCTTACTTAGGACCTTTAAGACGTGACCCACGTCCTAGGTTCGAAAATACAAAACCTTCAGGAAGAGATACCAACTCATCCTCATTAAGATCCAAGAGAGATAGTGATGAACAATTCCGGAATATTACCCGAATTGGACGCCATAATTTTAACATAAGCAACATTGAACTGATTTCAGTACTAAGAAGTATGGGAGACAAGATTAAATGGCCTAAAGAAATGCGTTCCAACCCTAGCAGGAGGAACCTCGATCAATGGTGTGAATTCCATAACGACCACGGCCATAGAACGGTAGATTGTAGATATTTAGAAGGTGAAATAGAATATTTATTAAAGCAGGGTTATCTAACAGATTTATTCAGTGATAAAGATAAGCAGGCATATATGAAGAACAGGCAGGAACCACCAAAGCCACCTTCCCCAAAACGAACTGTTAATGTGATACACGGAGGAGAAGAAGTAAACGGGATAATCTGCCAGTTAACTTCAAAAATCCCAAACACCCACGGAAAGCGGATTCGAAAAGAAATTAACGAAGAGCAAATATATTTTAACGACGCAGACTTTGGTGGATTAACACTTCCACACAATGACGCATTGGTAATATCCTTACTAATTCATGATACTAATGTTAAAAGAGTGTTGATTGATCCAGGTAGTTTAGTCAATATTATTTTGATGAAAGTTGTAGAATAAATGTTAGTAGAAAACACATTGATTCCAAAGGCTCGAGCCATATCTGGGTTTGACAACTCAACAGTGATAACTAAAGGTGAGATTGAAATCAACACTTACGCTGAAGGAGTCATCAAGAATACAAAATTTCAAATCATTGATACGGAAATGGCTTATAACGTCATCCTGGGAAGACCATGGATTCATGATATGAAAGCAATTCCATCTACTTTACATCAAGTAATAAAATTCTCTTCCAAATGGGGGATAAGAAAGTTAGGGGCGACCAACAAACCTCAAGAAACATTAACTCGATATCTCTTAGAAGTAAAAGAGATGTGGAAAAAACGACGAATTATCAAACAGAGATTTATCGACAAGCAGGTACGGCACAAACTTCTAGTCAATTACGAATCAAAGAAATAGATATTCCAATAGGTACATAAGACGATCCTGTAAACATCAAGAATGAGACAGAACATACGGACATAGACTCCAGGCCAGATTTCATTCATGAATCGGAAGAAGAAGAATGTATCAAAACAACTGCTGAAGAACTCTAGGTTGTTCCCATCTCAGAACAGGAGCCCGAAAGGAAAAGTTATGTTGGCATGAAATTGTTAGAAAGATTAACTCCAGAACAAAAAGGTACGTTTATCAATTATTTAAAAGCTAATGAAGATTGTTTTGCATGGTCCCATTCGGATATGATAGGTATCCCGCCAGAAGTGACGACTCACAAATTAAATGAAGATCCAACGTTCGTACCTATTAAACAAAAGAAACGAAAGCAAAGATCTTTCAAGAATCAAGTGATCGATGAAGAAATTCAGAAGCTTCTGAATATAGGGTCGATACGAGAGGTAAAGTACCCTGACTGGATAGCTAACACCGTAGTGGTACCCAAAAAGAACGGCAAATGGCGGGTATGTGTTGATTATACTGATTTAAATAAAGCATGTCCCAAAGATTCATTTCCCTTGCCACATATAGATCAAATGATCGATGCAATCGCGGGTCATGAATTATTAAAATTTTTAGATGCATATTCTGGTTATAACCAAATCAAAATGGACCCCTTCGATGAAGAAAAAAACTTATTTTATTACTAACAGGGGGACTTATTGCTATAAAGTTATGCCCTTTGGATTGAAAAATGCAAGTGCCACTTATCAAAGATTAGTGACAAAAATGTTCCAAGAACATTTGGGTAAAACTATGGAAGTTTACATTGATGATATGCTTGTAAAATCCACATAAGCAGTAGATCATCTACAACATTTATCTATCACTTTCGATATTTTACGTAGGTACAACATGAAACTCAACCCAGAAAAGTGTGCCTTTGGAGTGCAATCTGGCAAAATTTTGGGATTGATCGTGTCCAACAGAGGAATAGAGGTAAATCCAGCACAAATAAAAGCTATAGAAGAAATACCTGAAATCTTGAAAAATAAAAAAGAAGTCCAAAGATTAACAGGAAGAATAGCAGCTCTAGGGAGATTTATTTCTAAATCCTCCGAAAAAAGCTTTAAGTTCTTTACAGTTCTTAAAAAACAAAATCAGTTCGAATGGACTAAAGAATGTCAACAGGCTCTAAAAGATTTGAAGGCTTACTTGTCAAAACCGCCATTGCTATCAAAACCAAAAGAAGGAGAGAGATTATACATCTACCTGGCTGTATCAGAAATTGCTGTTAGCGCAGTACTTGTAAGAGAAGAAAAAGGTAAACAATCTCCCATTTATTATGTAAGTAAAACTTTATTAGACGCAGANNGATATTAGCCGACTTTATAGCTGACTTTAGTAGCAATATTACTCCAGAAGTAGAGGAAGAATTGCAACTTTTTAATAGTATAAGTCCAGGTCAGTGGACCCTATTCACAGATGGCTCATCTAATATAAAATGAGCAGGATTAGGTATTATCCTGATATCACCCACATGTGAAAAGATAAGACAAGCAATCAAATGCTGTCCAATAACTAACAATGAAGCAGAATACGAGGCTGTTATTGCAGGTTTAGAATTGGCACGAGAATTTTCAATCGAACAAATCAAAATCAACAGCGATTCCCAACTGGTGGTAAATCAAATACAGGGAAATTACATCGCTCGAGAAACTCGAATGCAATAGTACTTAGAGAAAGTACGGAAACTAGTGAAACAATTCAAAACATGGGAAATAACACAGATACCTAGAGAAGGAAATGCTGAAGCAGATGCATTAGCCAATCTTGCTGCAGGTACGGACGTAGCCCATAAAGACAACGATATTATCATACATCTCTTCCATTCGACATCCAATCACAGCAAAAATGAGGTATCTTTCAATAATTTAACTTGGGATTGGAGAAACGAAATTCTTAATTTTTTGCAGGACGGTGTAGTACCTGAAGACAAAAAAGCAGCTCAAGCGCTCCGTCGCAAAGCAGCGAGATATTTTTTATTTCGCAGCACCTTATGTCACAAAATGTTCGGAGGACCCCTAGCTAAGTGCCTCGGACCCAATCAGACGGAGTACGTGATAAAATAAATTCATGAGGGTCACTGTGGAAATCATGCAGGTGCCAGATCTTTAGTAAAAACCTTAATAAGAGAAGGATATTACTGGCCGAAAATGGAAGAAGACACGGAAAATTTCATATCCAAATGCGATAAATTTCAACGGTTCGCTAATAAAACACATCAGCCAGCCGAACTATTACATTCCATTATGTCACCATGGCCCTTCATGAAATGGGGAATGGACATAGTAGAACCTCTTCCCCGATCCAAAGGTCAGGTACGATTTTTACTTGTACTTACTGATTATTTCACAAAATGGGTAGAAGCAGAAGCATTCAAACAGGTGCGGGAGAAGGAGGTTAAAAGTTTCTTATGGAGAAATATAATATGTCGGTTTGGAGTTCCAATGGAGATCGTGTGCGACAATGGCCCACAATTTATAGGCTCTCAAATCACAGAATTCTTCGACAGTTGGAAAATCAAACGGATTACATCAACACCATATCATCCTGTAGCCAATGGACAAGCAGAATTCACGAACAAAATCATCATCAATAATATAAAGAAACGGTTAGACAAAGCCAAAGGAAATTGGCCCGACGAATTACCGGTGGTATTATGGGCATACAGGACTACATCAAAAACAGCCACGGGAAAAAGCCCCTTCGTACTTGTTTATGGCTCAGAAGCATTAATACCCGTGGAAATTGGCGAACCAAGTTTAAGGATGACAACAACTACGGGACAAACAAATGAAGTTGAACTCCAAACCAATTTGGACCTACTCGAATTACGAAGAGATGAGGCCTTAATACGGATGGCAGCTCAAAAACAAATCATAGAACGATATTACAACCACAAAACCAACCTCAGGTATTTCAAAATTGGGGACTTTGTACTTAAAAAAGTGTTCCAGTCAACAAAGGAAGCAGGAACTGGCAAATTAAATCCTAATTGGGAAGGTCCCTATAAGATACGAGGAATAGCAGGAAAAGACGCGTACGAGTTAGAAGCCATGGACGACAGGTTTTTACCAACAAGTTAGAATGCCATTCACCTGAAGAAATACTACATCTGAGCAAAAGAAGTACCCACGATCAGGTATCACGTGTCCAATTTTATCTTCAAATATTTAAAATCTTACTAACCTTTTTAGATGATAGGCAAAAAGCTAACCCATCACCAGATGATGACATTAGACCCGCAAAGACGCGCGGAAAAACGTAATTCCCGGTCTAGGGTTACACTTTCTGATGGATATTTTAAAGGGTTAAGCAGTCATCATCTAGAAAGGCATATACCTTCGAGTCCGGAATGTTTTCCCTTTTTCAGGGAAAGGACCACAACGAAGGAATAATCAAGTGCTCGAGATCTCATTCTTCAACACTCAAACACTTGGGGGACTATATAATATGGAAAGCCAAGAAAAAGCAAAGACTACTAGAAGCCAGAATGCTCGAACCTAGAAAACCATTCACCCAACAAGTCAAGTGACACAAGCAAAAGAATTGAAGACTCCGACACAAGAATTGCGAAAAGCCTACTCTAAAAGCCCTCGAACCATGTTCAGATTAGAAGGCAAAATGATAGCTACGAAGAAGAAATGTACATCTCTTATACAAAAAACTGTTACATCTAAAACAGTTAGGGACAGAAGATCATCATCATTGTACTTAGCCAAAACTGTTATAATCAAAACAGTTACGAAATCTTTGTACTCAAATAGAAAACTGTTATTCAAATAAAAACAGTTACGGATGAAAGATCAAAACCCTTGTATATATTCTCAAAACTGTTACATTTAAAAACAGTTATGGATTACACTACTTACAACTGTTGCAAATAAAACAATCATGGAAAAAAATCCAATACTTACGAAAACTGTTACTAATGAAAAGCAGTTACTTCCTTGTATTAACTCGGAAAAACTGTTATCTGCTAAAAACAGTTACGAAATACAAGTGATTATTAAATCCGTTAAAACAAAACAGTTGCAACATGAGTTTTAGATGACAAACGTTACACATGTAAAATGTTGTGAAAGTTCAAGCAAAAACCTCTCACAAAAACATTCTTAAAACATGTGAAAAAATTCCTATTACTCTATTGTATTTTCAATGAAGTTGAGACGTCTTCTTCATTAAAACATTAATTAAAAGGGCCCTGATTCACAAACAAAGCCTTTTATATACAAAGGTTAAATCTTATACTACACCCATCATAAAAGGGTTTAAAGTAAAGCACACATCTTTTACGCGAAGAAAGTTAAGAGGCACGAACAAAGACCTCACAAAAGCAAAAGCAATAGACTTGAATAAAAGAGTTAAAGCTCAAAAATTCATAAAAAGTCTCAAAAGCATTACATTGATATAAAAGCGGCTAAGTAAACTAAGTACAAAACTAAGTACTTAGCCGCATAATATGTACATTCTTTTAAATGCCCCTAAGTTGTCAGTTGGGGACTTTAGAAACTTCAAACTTACTCCCGATGAAGCTGGGAGTAATTACACCAATCCAATAAAAAAACAGAAAAACAACCAGAGTTTTCATTCTTGAGGAGAAGGTGGAGAACTGCTTTCTTCTTCTGGAGAGTTGGCTGCTGCTTCATCAACTGGAGAAAGGTTGAGACCTTGCTGAGTCTTATCTATGGCTTCTTTATATTTTTCAATCTCAGCATCAAGATCGAAGCCTGCTTGATTTATCTCCATTAACGTATCATGACGAGCATTCATATATGCCCAACTCACTTCAACAGCTGTTGACTCTTCAAGCTCATTGTAATCTCTTGACCACACTTGAAGTTCAGCCTTCAAGCTGTCATTTTCAGCTTCAACAGCTTCGAGAGCAACCTTCAAAGGCGCGACTGACTCTTCCAAATTTTGGGTCTTTGCCAAAGCTTCACGAAGGTCTTCTTGAACTTGAGAAAGATTACGTACGAGCTCTCCAGAATATTCTTCTTTTTGTCCCAGCAAGTCCTTCAAATATCGGACCTCTTCCGTGGCTTTTGACAATTGCTCGGAAAAAGAAGATTCAAGAACGTCTTTATCCTTGTTAGCTTGGCTGGAAGAAGCCTTCTCCACCGCTAATTCTCCTTTGACAACTTTCAGCTGCTCCTTTAAGGTATCTCTCTCCTCTCCAAAGTTTCCATCTCTATTTGAAGGCTTTCATATTGTGCCTTAAAATCATCCAGCCCACGCAACACTTGCAACTCTTTTTCATAACTAAAAATTCTTTTCATAAGCTCCAAACCAATAAGGTGCGTCTACAAAAACAGTAAAACAATTAAAAATATTAAACTATTAATTGAAGCAACATATGTACAAAAGATTAAGTATATACCTTCAAGGAATTATGCACCACCTCATTAGCCCAAGTGAGAGATGCGTGGCTGTCAAGTTTAGCTCTTTCCTCAGGGACAATTAAGGGCTTGAGCCACATTTCCGGATCCCCGATGCTAATCTTCTTAAAGAGGCTGCCACCAGCTGGAACCTCAATCAAGACCCTTCTCATCCCCCTGCTGGAAGACCATTCTTCTATAACAGAAGGCATGGAAGCAGGGGCTGAAGGGACAACATAAAATACGGAAGGGCCGAGAGCCAAAAGAGTTGGGGGAACTTCAATAGAGACGGAAGAAGGGGAAACTGAATAGGTAATAGGAATTGAAGAAGAAACAACAACAGCAGCTTGGGGAGCAGAAATAGCAGCAAAATGCGGGTATATGGTAGCTAAAGGAACATCATCAGGGTCCATTTCGCCCTTCCTGAAATAAACGCTCAGCAGGGTCCCGAGATGGAGATTGAGATTAATCTCGAGAAGAAGAAGACCTGATGGCCAACACGGAAGAAAGAGGCGCGGGAGTAGACTCGTCGTCCAATACTACCCGCCTTCTTCTCACCTGGTGCACTAAAGCACCCTCTTCTTCGCCCTCATCTTCCCCTCCAGAACGGGAATCCAGGGCTTTCCTTTTCGAAGCACCCGTCAAAATATTCTGATCTTGGGACAAAGACATCCTTGGAAGTGAGGAAGATATCCCACGGGTAGAAAACCCTATCATAAAAAGGAAAAGAGTTAATAAATAAATTTAAAAAAAAACTCAATTAAAGAAAAGAATGAGAGAAAATCTACTTACCATGGGTCTTAACAATCCACTTGTACTTTGCCGAAAAGTACTTCCAAGATCTTTCCTCAGCAGGAGAAGCAGTTAACATTCTTTCTACCCAACTACGGATGTCGGAGACATTCTCGACAACATTCATAGTTGCTGTAAATAAGAGGAAAACAGATACGGTGTTATAAACATCAAGCAAATTTCATTACAAATGAAACAGGTACGAATCAAAATACTTACGTGCACGATTCCACTTCTCGGGGAAGGGAAGATTATTCTCACCCACTAAAACGGCAGTGGGAACAACCACGTACCTAAGGTACCAACCTCTGTCTTTATCATCACCAGGGGTTACTAAAACCCTCTTGCTCCGGGCAACTAAAGTAAAAAAAACCTGGCGGAATAAAGCAGGAGAATACAAATGCAGCAGATGATGAAGTGTAAAAAAGAACGGAAACCTTTGAAGCTAAAACTCTCAAACAGGCGACAACACGCCATACTAGGGGACCAACTTGTCCTAAGCAAATGTTAAAAAAATGACAAAACTCTATAATCACAGGATCAACAGGAGGCTGAAATCCTAACGTAAAAGGATAAGTGAAGACATAAGAAAAACCCGCTTTAAAGGATGTAATCCTTTGAATACTACTTGGCACAAGGACAGGAACATTAGACTCCCAAAAACACTCCCTACGAACAACGGGAATGTGACCTACAGTAATGATAGTAACGTATTTCTCAATACTATCCAGAGAAAGAGCTTGTTCAGTAATAGGAGAATTTACTTACGGAAAATTTATCTCATAAGGGATAATTTCATCAACTCTAGGTTCATGAAATTCATCCCTACTCCTAGAAATAGAATGAGAAGATCTACCTCTCGGAGAAAATAACGCCCTAGCAGGGGAAGGAGAAGAAGAACCTCTAGAACAAATACGTCCAAGGCTCTTTAATCGCCCGCCTCTTCGACTCCTCGTCGGAGCAGAAGAAGAAGTCAGAGCCTCAACATCAATAACCTTTTCAGATTGGCCTGAGGAAGACATATTTATAAATTCTAAGAAGAAATTCTTTCACAAAGAGAAGATTGAGATGTAGAAGTTTTTTCCGTGCTAAGGAAGAAAGGAAGAAGACTATTTATACTTAATGGCCACCGTCAAAGCTTAGAAAGGTAATGATGGAAGGTCATAATCAAAAGTGTCACTTCGGGACTGATGCAGCCTCAAAAAAGCCCTAATAGGCGTCGGGTCGTTTCAGAACCAATCAGAAATGAACACGTCGAAGAAGCATTAAATGGAAGTACTGTTGTAATGACCCGGTCTGTCGTTATATAGAACCTGCATTATTATTGTTGTTATTGCCTTGTCATGGAGTGTTCATTCTATTATTGATGTGTTAGAGTTGATAGGCTTGAAATCGGAATGGTTAAATGAGAATTCAGTCACTTAGTCCTTAAGAATAGCCTTAAAATGAAAAAAGTCAACTAAGAGTTGACTTATTGGTAAACGACCTTGGAATACGAATTTTATGACTTGAATAGCTTCTCTAGGTGATTTGGGACTTAGGAGTGTGTTCAGAATAATTTTGTGATATCCGGTGTAGAATTAGGCTTGAATTGGCGAAAGTTAGTTTTTGGCGATTTCCGGTCGGCAGTGGAAACAGGCTATCGGGGTCAGAATGAAATTTTGACAGTTGGAACAGGTTTGTAATCTTATTTTGGATATGTCTGCAAAATTTCAGGTCAATCGGAGTTGTTTTGGATAGTTTCGGCATCTTTGGTGGATTTTAGAAATTTCAAAGTTCTTAGACTTGAATCCGATGTAAATTTGGTGTTTTGATGATAGTTTTGGTGTTTTGAGAGTGCAAATAAGTTTGAATTATCATATGTGATGTGTTGTTATAGTTGGTTGGGGTCCCAAGGAGCCCGGGTGAGTTTTGGATAGGTTTGGGCTGCGTTGTGCTCGTTTTCTTATGCTTCGACGTCGTTTTTTCAAGCATAAATGATATCATATTGAACAAATGAGCTCCAATTACTTCTTTGAACGAAGTATTAGATCCGTATCGTAATTACGGACCGGTAGCAAAAAGAATCATCGAATTTGGGCATCGTATGAGGATTCTATGGCCAATTTACCAAGATTGCCCAGATTTTTCAAGTTAATGACGAAATTGCCCCTGACGGCGTATTAAAAACCTGCACTATTTGCAAATCTTAAAACCTACATATCTCCTTCATTATAAGGTCAAATTGAGTGATTCAAAAGCCTAAATTGATTAGAATTTCACAAGGAATCCATTGGGAGCAGTAACACGCGTGAACATCATATGTATAACGAGCAGTCCGAGTTTTCTTCTAATTTTTGAACAAGAAGAAGCTTTTGAGGCGATTTTTAAGAGAGGAAATCATTGTTCTTCATTGAGGTAAGGATTTTGGATCCTAAAACTCGATTATATGTGATTAAGGATCAAAATACCAGTGTAAATTCATGGAAAATCAGTAGAAAAATTGGGTTTTAGTGCTTGAGATTTTGAGACCTTCAAGGGTCGATTTGAGGGGTCAAACGGACTCCGATTTTGGTGTTCTTTATATGTACGGTATTGTGAGAAGATGAAGAACACGTTTCTGTAAAAAATTATGAGTTTCGGGATGTGGGCCCAGGGATCGGGTTTTGGGCTAAATTTGATATTTTTCAATTGGAATTCGTTCCTTGAGCACATATTGATGATAAAAATCTGAACTTGGTAGATTTGGAGCATTCGAAGGTTGATTTGAGAGGCAAGCCCATTGCGGAATAATTCCGCTAGTTTTGAGGTATGAAATGTCTTTAAATCCTGTCCTGAGGATATGAAACCCCGGACTATGCACCCTTTCACGGGTTTTGAGATAAAAAGGTGGAAACTTTGGAAACATCTTTCCTATTTAGGTGACTATTGAGTTGCGAAACCGATTTCTAAGCCTATACTTAATAGTATAGATATATTTTGATATGATTTGGGTTGTAAGCCATGTTTGGGGCCTAGTGCCGATCTGTTTTAACCCCTTGGGGGCTGCTTTACTATTTTCCTCACCGATATGTTATGATTATTACTCAATATTTTCTGTGAAATTATTTTTGACACTCAGAGTATTTTGATACTACTTCTTGAAAATGAAATACTATTTTTAGGTCGAGAACCCGGTATATTTATGGCCCGAAGGGAAAATTGAGAGTGTCTGACTGAGTGAGGTTGCTGGCCTATATT
>ML255682.1:0-22506 GCA_005239495.1 Nicotiana undulata
GGATTTTCCGACTTATACTACTTGTTTGACCCGACCCGGCTCGCGACCCGGTTTTAGCCCGGATTGTCTGTGGTAAAACAGTCATAACTTCTTACTACGATGTCGGTTTGATGTGAGGTTTTTTTGGTTGCGAACTAGACTCGTAGACCTTAGATTCGGTAGGTTTTGGGTCCCATAACTATTTATATATCGGGAGAAATGATCTGATACATTTGACCCAAAGTTTAGAAAATTTATTAGAGAAATTTACGATAACTTTTGCCGACCTTTATTTCGCAACTTGCTTGACTCCAAAAATTAACATGTGACCTGTGTGATATTATAATACCTCATAANGACCTAAAGCTTTAATTTTGTTTCCTTGATATTACTACATATTTTCAGTCTTATTCTCCCAGTGTGCTATACGCAATCATATATACCTTATATAACCACGCCATGTTACGTATATTACGTAAGAGAAGAGAGAAAAATAACACGTGGGGCCAGGTCCAACAACCCAACGAACTCGACAGGGGGAATTCCTCATGAAAATACTGGCCCTGATCCTGTTCCACTGCAACAAGACAACTTGGAACAATCCAGAAGTGAACAACTAGTTCTCAAACAACATAGATATCAGATTTCTCACCCTCTTGAGAACATCATAACAGACCTAAGATCNTTATCCATGCTTGAACCAAAGAACATTGTTGAAGCCCTGAAAGATGCTGACTGGGTAACTGCTATGCAAGAGGAGCTGAATCAATTTGAAAGAAGTCAAGTATGGCACTTGGTACCCAGGCCACTGGACAGATCAATAATTGGCACCAAGTGGGTCTTCAGGAATAAACTCGATGAGGATGGAACTGTTACTAGAAACAAGGCAAGACTGGTTGTTCAAGGATACAACCAAGAAGAGGGTATTGATTATGATGAGACCTTTGCTCTTGTGGCAAGATTGGAGACAATCAGACTTCTTATAGCGTTTGCTGCACATATGGAATTCACTTTGCATCAGATGGATGTAAAGAGTGCTTTTCTCAATGGCTATTTGAAGGAAAAGGTATTTGTAAAACAGCCTCCTGGTTTTGAAATCAAAGAATCACCTTATCATGTATATAAACTTGACAAGGCTCTCTATGGCCTCAAGCAAGCACCTAGAGCCTGGTACGAGAGATTGTCAAAATTCCTGCTAGAACATGGGTACAAACAAGGCAAAATAGACAGTACTTTGTTCTTAAAGGAAAAAGGAAAAGATCTTCCGATTGTACAAATTTATGTTGATGATATCATATTTGGGGCAACAACTGAGAAGCTCAGCAAGTAATTTGCTACATTAATGGGGAGTGAGTTTGAAATGAGTATGATGGGTGAGCTAACCTTTTTCTTAGGTCTGCAAATCAAACAAACTCCACATGGAACAATGATTCATCAGCAGAAGTATGTGAGAGAACTCCTCAAGAAGTTCAAAATGGAAGATTCAAAGGAGATAGATACCCCAATAGCCACAGCCACAAAATTAGAGGTGGATGAACCTGGTTCATCCGTTGATCAGAAGACGTACATAGGGATGATTGGATCTCTACTATATCTTACTGCAAGTAGACCTGATATTGTGTTCAGTGTGGGACTATGTGCTAGGTTTCAAGCCAATCCAAAAGAGTCACATCTCACTGCAGTGAAGAGAATTTTGAGAATTTTGAGATATTTGAAGGGCACTACTGATTTGTGCCTTTGGTATCCTAAAGGTAGTAATTTTGACCTTGTAGGATATGCTGATGCTGATTATGCAGGTTTCCTGGTTGACAGGAAAAGTACTTCAGGCATGGCTCACTTTTTGGGCTCCTGCCTTGTATCTTGGGATACCAAGAAACAAAATTCAGTAGCCTTGTCTACTGCTGAGGCTGAATATGTGGATGCAGCCTCTTGCTGTGCTCAGTTGTTGTGGATTAAGCAACAACTCCTGGACTTTGGTATAGATGTGGGATGCATTCCTATTTACTGTGATAACACTAGTGCAATTAGTATGACTAAGAACCTAGTTCATCACAAGAGAACTAAGCACATAGATGTTAGGCACCATTTCCTGAGGGATAATTATGAAAAGGGGATGATCTCAATCGAATTCTTTGCCACCGATCATCAAATTGCTGATATATTTACCAAAGCATTGAGTAGGGAGCATTATGAGAGAAACATGCTTGAATTAGGGATGATTAAGATCACCTAATTGGAAAAAAAAGGAAAAAAAGGAGGAGGAAGTGTTCTGGCTAGAAATTTTAATTAGGTACTTAATCAGATTAATCATTGCTCAGCTCTATGTCTTTGTTGTCATACTCTTCTACCATGTATTAATATGATTCCCTAGTTACTAATTATGTTTCTCTATTTTTGAATTGAGGCAAAATAAAGATTTTTAACAAGATGAACCTGGTTCATCCATGCTGGTTTACATGACTGACAAGGTACATTTTCATCTCCATACATGTATTAATTCAAGTACAGTCATACATGAGTAGGACTCTATCCTTTTTTGGTTCAGTTCAAATTCTCGTACTTACCCAAATAATGAACCAGTTTCAAGAAGTTCCGTCTCATTAAATTAGCCTAGTTTTAGGGGGAAAGAAACGGTCTAATCAATGTCAAATCACTGACAATCCTTAATCGATTAGTATCCTTTGTGTTAATACTCGTCCGTTATAATCACCCAAGCCACAAGTTATAAATAGGCCATCATTACCCATAGTGAATAAATCTATAGACGAACCCTGTTCAAGTCATTCAACACTCAAATCTCCGCTGTCTTTTGCCCTTTCTTCTTTTTTCTCAAAATCGTGACTACGATGAAGGAGTATATGAGTCTGATTCCCCACCGGTATACAGTTCTGAATCCTCTGAGACACCTGAAACCCCTATATACCATAAGGCTCTTAGACCTACACCAAACCCTATTTCAGCCTCAAAACCCTGTCGTGTCAAGGTTCTTGCATGAAAATCTGTGGCTTTAGGGTCACAAGCAAAGTTCTTGGAAGATTTATTACAGGCTGAAGAAGAATCCAAACATGATTCATCCAGTGAATCATTTAAATCATCACATGAGGACGATGCACCTGGTTCGTCAAGTGCTGAGAAAGGTAATAATGAAGTTACTTATGTGTTAAATCATGAACACCGCTTTGTGTTGGTTGGGTCTGTGGTGGATGTGGAAGTGCCAAGAAGGCCAAGAAAAACTAGGGAAATTCATGAGAATGAGGGAGATGCAGGTGTGAGGGGATCTAGGAAGGATGGTTCCACACTCAGTATTTGTGACCCCATTCTTGAGAATCTTGAAAATGATGCCGTGGTGATAGGGGGAACTCATGAAGTGGAGGAAGTTGTTGCTGGATTAGAACAGCTTATGAAGGAGATAGATGATTGTGTTTCTTCTGGGGAAGAAACCTTAGCTGAGAGACTTAAGAAACTGAGGGACTCATACAACCCCAAGAAGAGAAGGACTCCCAAGTCCATCAAGTCTAAGGCCTCAAAGAAAAGGAAGACTGATGAGTCTATTGGTGTACCTGTTCCAAGGGTACGAGCTACGAGAAATATTGTTCGTGAAGAAGAGGAGAAGCTGGAAAAATCTCTTCAAGAGAGCAAAAGAAAGAGAGCTGAGAAAGGGAAAGCGAAAGTGGGGGAGCCTATTGAGGCTATTGCTGTTGATGAGATGTTGGACCTGGTCCAACAAGATGAAGAGGTTACTCCAGTGGTGGTCAAGACACCCAAGGCAAAATTGATTAAGACTTCCTCAAAGAAGTCAGCACCTATGTCTGCTACCACCGTGGGTACATCTACGAGGACACGGTCCAAGGTAAAGTCGAAAAAGAAAGTTCAGATTGTTGAGAAAGATAATGATCATGATTGGAGTGGAGATGATGAGAAGGAGGTTGGAGAAGTGTCAATTGATAGAGTTGCCATGTTTGGCAAGCGACATATTTTGAAGGGAAAGTTACTGAAAGATTTGGAGGAGCCGGGTATGAGGTACTTAGTGGATTTTCTGGCAGCTCAAGGCTGGAAGGATATGGTCCTTCGCTTGGAGGGCAGGCTAGTCAGAAATGAGGTAGTGGAATTCATGGGGAATGCAACTGTGATTGGAGGAAGGGTTACATCATTGGTCAGGGGAGTTGAGGTCTATTTTGCCGCACAAGAACTGGGAGTCATTCTAGACATTCCATCTGAGGGATATGACGATCATACAAGGCAGAGATGGCCTTGCTTGGATGGAATGGCCTCAGCAATTACCATCACCAGATTCTTTTGTGACAATGAAGAAGAGCTTGAGCCCAGGGCAGTGTACAAAAGAGAGATGAAGCCTGAACACAAGTTGTTCTTTGAGTTTGTGATTAAATTTTTGCTGCCAAGACAAGAGCGCAGGCACATTGCCAACTATATGGATCTAACGCTCATGGAGTGCCTATATAGAGGCAAGCAGATCAATTGGCCATCTTTGATCATCCAGCTTTTGGACAGGGTGGTAAATGGCACCAAGGCCCATGCGATTCCTTATGGATTTATACTTACTGCAGTTCTGGGTCATTTTGGAGTTCCCACAAAGAAGGCTGAAATGGCTACTGCTAAGGATTTCTTTGGGAAGGACACTTTGCTGTCATGTGATTACACTGTCAGTGCCCCGGCAGATGAACCTGGTTCATCTCGGAAGCAACCGGTCAACAGCAAGGTCCGTACTCTGGTGCAAGAAAGTGAGCAAAAGGATATGGAGATCCTTCGCTTGAAGACTCGCTTAGTTGAGATAGAAGGTGAGTGTGATGCTCTCAAAGCTGAATTAGCCAAGGAGAAGGAGAAAAATGAGGGTGTCTTACACCAAATGTTGTCTCTTCTCCAAACCTATAATCCTGCCTCGTCTGCACCACCCCCAAACTTAGGAATTTCTAGAACTACCCCCTCCTATCATATCAAGTACCCAGTTCGAGACTGTGTCTAGTTGTTTGTTTCAGTTTTTAATTCTGTCGTACTCATGTTTTGGTTGTCTTTGATTTAATCTGTTTTGGTGTTGATCAACCATGTTAATTAAATGAAAGCTTGGTATTTTGACAAATTTCTCTTTTTATGATTTAGCTTACATTATTGGTTTCTTGTGTTGATTAATCATGTTTGCACCTGCAGTTGCCTAAATTGGCCATGAGTAAGAATTAATTACTGGTAAGTATCATTTTGCAACTTTTCGATGATGCCAAAAGGGGGAAGATGTGCTACAGTTATTGTTTAAATTTTTAAAAATCTTTGAAGTGATATTTATAACCTAATGAACCTGGTTCTTGATGATTAATGCTCACAAAAATACAAAGTGTTGGATGTGTATACAGGATAAATGCACAGAGTTTGTCATCATCAAAAAGGGGGAATTTGTTGGCCCATATCACTGAATGGGTTTTGAAGATTGACAGCAGGTGTCCAGTTGAACCAGGTTCATCATAGCATACACTTCTGAATGAAGCAGCTGGATCACAAATCGTACAATTCTAGGAGATATCAGTGATTGTTAAGTATCAAAGAACTAAGAGAATGTCTCCTAGTACGAAAAGGTTGCAAATTGATAAGAGAAGATAGAAGTTGCTTTCAGCTAGGACAGAAATAGAGGAATGAAGTTGAGTTACAATCAAACTCGTTTACCAAGGTAGAGTTGGATCAGAATTGTATCATGGACTCAACAAACGGCCTCTATAAATAATCGAAGTATTACTGCTGAAAGAAGTGACGCACAAGTACTAAAGTGAATCAAGTTATGAAGCAAAAGTCCCAGAAGTTTTGCAAGCAGAATTGTTGTGCGACACAAAGGCTACAGTTCAACTAGAAGGAACAGTTGCACTGTTTGTATATTGAGTCTAGTTGATTGTAGTAGGAGTTTAAATATTGTATCTTATCAGCTTTTATAGAAGCAATTGTAATAGGTACAAACTGATCAAGTTAGAGTTAGCTTGAATTCTGTAGAAATTAGCTAGAGGCTAGTTGATACAAAGAGGATTAGAGTTAGTCCTAGGATTACAAAAGAGTTTATTTTGTAAGTTTGTTTTTGCTCAGAGTTTAGTGAAGAGTTTTGAGTAAATCCTACTGAGGAGGAGGTCGTGGTTTTTTCACCTTTTGAGCCAGGTGTTTTCCACGTAAAAATCCCTGTGTCTTTACTATTACTGCTTAATTATTCCGCAAACTGTAGTAAGTAGTAGACTAAGAAGCACCAGGTTCTTCTTATTAAACAACACTCGAAAATTGGGTACTGCACAATTAACTTATAATATTGTGTAGTATTGAAGTCTAAAACATCAAAGACATAGTGTCTTTATTGAACAGTTGATTTTTCAAGGAAGGTATTTTCTGTAATACTGTTATTGGTGCATGTCCAAGTCTTTGATTCCATATATTGCAATGACTGGATTGCAGTGATGAAGGATAGGATGAATCTAAAATAGATGTGTGTAGAGCTGGAGTAGAGGTATTGAGTACTGAAAAAGAAGATTGCTCAGGTCCTTTGACTGGTAATGGCTTCTTGGTAGGTTAAAGTATGTAAAGACCATCCTTCTCCTTACCAATCCCCCTCAACTTGCCAGTGCAAAGGTCCTGAAAGATGCAAAACTCATGGAAGAACAAAGCACAACACTTTAATTCCTTGGTAAGTTTGGAAACTGATATTAGATTATATTGAAAGTTTGGAACATGTAACACATTATACAATGACAGATCAATTGGCAAAGTCAAAGATCATGTGTGTGTTACTGAGGTTGTGTGCCCATTAGGTAGATGCGCTCTATTGGAATTAGATTTAACAGGAGTAGATTCAGTTAAAAGATCCAGGCTAGAAACCATATGATTTGAGGCCCCAATGTCAATCACCCAAGAATTAGATTCAGAACCTACAAGCAAACATGTATTGAGGAGTTCTTTCATACCTGCCATATTAGCTCGTGCCTCTGTAACAGTTGGCTCTTTGTTGATCAGCTTCAAAAGTTGTTGATATTGATCTGCAGTAAACATTGGGAAAGCACTATGAGCTGGTGTGCTACTAGCCTCTGATTCTTCCACATAGTTGGCATTGTTTGTTGATGCTCCTCTGTAATTTCCTGAACCTTGTGGTCTGCCAAAGCCCTTTTTTCTATAAAACTTATGACCTGGAGGGTATCCAACCAACTTGTAACAATTCTCCTTCAAATGTCCCTTCAAATGGCGGTAATCACATTGCATTCCATTATTTTTCTTGAACTTATTGTTCTGAGTGAATGCCAAAGTTGTTGGATCATTCATATTCATCTGATGCAATCCTGGGCTAAGTTGTGAAATCATACTAGACTGTGTTCTTTGGATCTCGTCTTGCATGATCATGTTGTAAGCTTGATTGAGTGTGGGTACTGGTACAATCAACAATACTTGACTCCTTGCCTGTGCATAGGTTTCATTTAATCCCATCAGAATTGTACTAGCTTTTGTTGTTCCATATGTTATGCATACTTCTTCTGTTTTTCACAATCACAAGGAAGTGGCACCATTGACCAGTACTCATCCCAAGCATTTTTTAGTTTTGAAAAATATTCTGAGATTGAAGCAGTCCCTTGGCTCATGGTGCAAATTTCACACAACAATTGATACACCCTAGTCAGATTCTTCTTATCAAAACGTTCTTTCAAATCTACCCATACATTATGTGCGTTGGTTGAGTACAATAATCCATTTGCAAGTTCTTTCGCATCCAGGATAGTACAAACGCATTACATCTCTCCCATTCATGCTCTAAGTCACCTTTGTAATGCTCTTTGAGACACTTGTCATCTATGAACCCTAATTTAGTTTTCGCCAATAGAGCGACTCTCATTGAATTACTCCATGCAGTATAGTTTTCAATTCCAATTAATTGTTGCTGAATTAAAATGCTACCTGATGTATCTGATGGATGAAGGTAGAGAGGATGTCGAGGATGAATGTCAGTGAACTTCTCCGAATTGCTTGCCTCCATTTCTGTAATTCCTTGCGTCATTTCTCGAACTGAATTTCTCATCAATTGTAGAAACTTGGTGTAATTTCTTTGATAGATGAGATTTACAACAGAACAATTCCAACTGTAGACAATTGGATCAATTACAGCAAAACTAGGGTTTGCTCGAACTTAATTCTCTCAATTCTTCGATTTTCGACAGAATTGTGGCAGAACACTATCAGCTATCCTCCATTTCTTAGATTTTCAGCTCAAAAACGCCATGGATTCATGGCTCTGATACCTTGAAAGGGAAACTGATTCCGAGTTTGAGAGGAGAGAAGAACAATCGTAAGAGTAGAGAGAAAGAACTACTCTGTGTATTGACAAATGAAGTAGTTAGTTATTACACTTGTACCCCTCCAACTATATATACTACTATTTCTATACCTCAACTACTGCAATTAATTTACTAGTCTACTTTCTATGTGCTACAACTAACAATGTACAACTACAATAGCTTATACACCACATCTATTGCTATAACTACTTTCTACAGGTATAATGGTCGATAGATTAAAACTTTGAAGTTATAATCCTTGACTATTTGAAAACAAAACGCAATTCTTGCATTGTAGCTAGTCTCAAACGCAATTTTTCCACCCCCTTGGACCATTGTGTATTAAACCATATGTTTTTCATGAAAATGTAAATTCCCCATAAAGTCCCAAAAAGTGTAAATACGTGATAATGATTACAACTATTTACTCAACATAAGTAACATTCTTATATCAGTAAAATTCATTACATTCATTTATCTTGGTCAATTTACAGGGCAAAAGGTGAAAAGAAGTCGCTTAAGTATTTGATTTGCTAACTCAATTTGGAAAGCGACTAGTCAATATAATTGAGGAATCAAATGTCTTACTTCTGCCAGTTTTCACATTTCATTGAATTGGCAAGTAAGAAAAAGCACGCCAACTTGTTTTCTTGGTAAATTAACTCTCTACACACATAGGCCTTAGCCTGCGACCTCAATAGGCTATCAATTGAAAGAAGGAAGTGAAGTTGGTTGGATGCAGGCCTTGCTGAAAACTATGGAGTTATACTGCTGCCTTTCTCTCCCTTCCAATTAAAAAGAGCAACGAATATTCCCTCCTTCTAGCCATCCAAATTAGGTCATTTTTTAAATTAAAAAAGGATTAATTATTTTTTAAATATTTATTAATTGCTCTAAAAAATAGTCTTAACAATTTAATTAAATAATTGTTATATAACTAATGCTAATAAATGACTCTTTTAATATCCGATATTAAAACTTTAAACAACAAATATTATGGATTGGAATCTGTAAGTAGCGATCCTGGAGTAGTACTACTTTTACAAATACAGAGTAAACTCAAAATGAAAGCACAAAGAGAGAGAAAATGGATACTGAAATGGAGCAGAATTCGATAAAAGTGGAGCATATATTGAATACATATATAATAAGTAAAATAAAAATATTGAATACATACTTAAAATATGACACCAGTTATAATTATCATTATAGTAATTGCACTAGTCGAAATTTGGATTGAAATTAATGGCTTCGATGGTCGTGGTCGAAGTCTTAGTTGGCCAAGGTTTGGTGAAGAAGAGCCCCTCTCAAGAAAAGCCGACGTTTAGTCAGACGGAGAAATAGACACTAACAGTAGAATAAGTTTAGGTCGGAAAGAAAGAATATTCTTTGATTTGTACTTTTTGAGGATTTAAAAAGAATGTCCCCTCTATATAGGAAAAAAGAAAGAGAAAAAGGGGATCTGAAACCTTCGGAAAGAAACACGTTTGTAACATTGACTATTGAGAATATACAAAACTTGTCTTTTTTATTGATTCTTGAGTTCGAAGATACCTTTTCGTCTACAAGATCCAAGAATCTTGTATTCATCCGCATTTGCTATTATCTACACTGCTGACAAAGGGTTGATTGGCTCTAGTCATTCAATATTTGGGTGATATATCCTTCATTATTACATTTATTGTCACTGCATACATTTAATCCGCATATTTCCTTATGTATTTATTAGCAAACATTTACTAGTACGGTACATAAACTTATTCCATTCATCATCAAACTTATCAACCTAACAGTTATTAAACTTAATTAGAATTAACTTTAATTTCATTCATCAACTCGTTTAAAAAAAGAGTTTTAACACATTTTTGATAAAACAGTAACTTACACATTTCTAAATATTGACATCCTAAAGTAAAAATTACTTTTGCAAATAGTGAGTGGAGTCAAAAAGAAAGCACAAAGAAAAGAATGGATACTGAAATGGGGCAGAGTTCGATAAAAGTGGAGTGTATATACGAGTTGTCTCTGAAACTGAGCTAGTTGAAGAGCATGTCCAGTATTGCGCCTCACGTGCGCCAGAAAGTTGGCTTCACCTGACACTGTTTAGAGATAGAAGTAGAATTAGGATCCTATCACCCCGTCTTCTCCAACCAGCTGCCCTCTCTCAATTTGTCTTTTGGTATTATACAATTTACCAACCCCCAATGCTTCAGTTTTCATAACCAAAAGAAGACCAGTCAAAGTCTGGTGTTTGGCATAAGTTTTGGAAGCTTTTTAAAAAAAAAAAAATTAAATTAGTGTTTGTTTATAGAATTAATTTAGTTTTTCGGAGATTTTAAAAACAGAAACTTAAAATCCCAGATATTGCTTAAGACCTCTTGTTGGGCCAAATCATGGCCATTTGTGGGACATTTTAGCCGGGAAAAAGAAGAAAAAATGACTTTTTAACATGTCAAAACTTTGCCCCAAAATTTATATCCAAATACATTTTCAATTTCACATCAAATTTCATCCAAATCAGCTTGTTCAAAAAATATTTGCGAATTTATGTCCAAACGGATCCAAAGTCTTTACCAACTTTTTGTTTCCCCAATTCGTAACATGTATTGAAGCCCGACCACATTCGAATTCGTGCTGAAAATCTCACTTGGGAATAAAACGTTTTTCTAATAAAAGAAACTTCATACCCAGAGTTTGAAGTCAAGACTTCTGGTTAAAAATGATATAGTATTTATCATTCCATCACAATTTTTGATGGACAAAGTCTTTACCAGTTGCTAGTTACTCCTACTAATCTAATTTTAATATCACCAACGTTTTCATTTATACGGTCTTGTTTAACTAGATAAGGGTTTAAGGAAAAATAAAAAAGTTTAAAGTTGGCGGTCTTATATACTGTCATTATGTTTGTATGATTATAGATTTTTTAAATTTGTGGTCTTAAACAAAATATAACGTCTGTTTTGTTATAAAATTAGTTTATTAGGAATAAAATGAAAAACGAAGTTAAGGACCCGTTTGGCCATAGATTTTGCCAAAATAAATTTGAGTTTTATTTCGCAAATATTTGTTTGGCCATAGATTTTGCTTATACAAACCCCAAATCCTAAAACCAGCTCAATAGCTGGTTTTGGGCCAAATCTCTAATAATATACATGTTTTTTCAAAATAAATTTGAGAAATATGTTTTGAAAACGTATGTCCAAACACATTTTCAGCTTCAATTCAAACTTCACCCAAAATAGATTTTTCAAAATAAATTTTAGCTAAGTTATTTTCAAATTTTGGAAAAGGTCATTCTTTTAGTAAAAAAATATAATCACTTACAGTGAAACAATATGACTTACAATTATATTCGAACATACTTTCGTGAAGAGAAAAATGTGACAAAATATAATGAAATGTGTGTATATGACAAAGTATATTCACTTAAATGCAAATCCGCCCACAATCTCTTTCAGGCCTATGTCTGTCCCTCCTGTTAAATTACTTCAGCACGGTTGGCTAATAAATACACGCTCCTCCGCTGGTTCGGGGCAATTACCCAAAATGTCACTTACTCCTAGACTCATACATAAAAAGAGTGTGCTAGTGGGTTTTGCAGAAAATGGAAATTAACAAGACAAGTCTTTGCCCAAGAAAATAGTTTGCACATCTTTGGGAATTGGCTTTATCTCTTCTACTTCTTCTGCCTCAAGCTGAACTTGATCTTTCTCACTTTTTAATGCTGTGATATAAACAAGAAAAACCTCTTGTTTCTTCTGTATCTCTATACTATAATGGCCAACAACAATATTTATCATCACAATGCTAGTACTTCTTTTTCTTTGACTGAACCTGACCCTGAACCTGACGATATTTCTGTTTTTCTTCGTCATATTCTCAATCACTCTTCTTCATCTAATTTTAAGGCCCATGAAATGCAATATTCCTCATCGCTACCTCATCTTCTGCCCAAAAATCATCATGGCGAGTTATCTTCCGTATTGAATTCGTCGGCTGGCGGCATTTATTCGTCTTCTTATGGAGCTTATAATGTCCCAGCAAATGTTTCTTCTTCATCTGTTGGGACTATGGACAACGACCCTGATGAGTATGAATGTGAAAGTGAGGTATTTCTACACACTTCCTACTTCGTTTTTTCATTAATTTATCAATTATTAAGTTCCGAATTTGGTGTTTTTATTAAGGCCCTGGCATTGAACTACTAGTTGTGACAACACTGATTCTTTATGCAACAGGGTGGTACGGAGGACTTGGTGGTGGAAGGTTCAGCACAACAACAACCACCTCATAACACTAATTCCAAGAGAAGCAGAGCAGCTGAAGTCCACAATTTGTCTGAAAAGGTTGTTTCTTTTACCTAGTTTTATGTTATTTGAACCCATAATTTCTAAAGTTAGTAATAAATTCTGTACTGAAAGTTTTCAAGTTCGAACCCACTAAGTTTAAATCTTGAATAGGACTCTGCTTATCACTGATGTTGTTGGTATATACTTGGCAGAGGAGGAGAAGCAGAATAAATGAGAAGATGAAAGCATTGCAAAATCTTATTCCAAATTCTAACAAGGTGAGGAATCGCATGTTTAGCAATCAATTTTGAATTAGTTTTGAAACTAGAAAATGATTTATCAGCATAGTTAAAGATTGATAGTGAGTTAATTATTTTCTAATGGATTTCTGGACAGACCGACAAGGCTTCAATGCTTGATGAAGCCATTGAGTACCTCAAGCAGCTTCAGCTCCAAGTACAGGTCTGCTTCTTTTTATTTTAAATTTGCTGCATGTGATTGTAATATACGTTGGCTAGGTTCTAGCTTTTTCTCAAGGGAATTCATTTATTTCCTATAAAATGAGTGGCTGTTGGATCTTGTTCCATGAACAAGGCCTAGACAAGTATGATTTGTTTAACACAATTAGATGGATTTGCTTTTTATTCTTGTGTTTGATGACCATCCCTTTTTGGTTATGTATTCTGGTCTAAAGTATTGAACACCTTGATCTTACTGTTTTTGTTTGGGATTAAAGTTCCCCTACCGCTGCTCTTTGTTTTTGTTGGTGCAAAATAGGTTGGAAGAATGACTGAAATCTTCTCTCTTAAATTTTATTAAGCATAGAGGGGGTCTTCAAGGCTCAAAGAAGAACTGCGGATCAAGTGATAAAACTCTCTGATAAGAGAATTACATGTGAGAGCGCGTAGAATTTGTGACTAGGAAATTGTATGCAGTCACTAAACTTCTATCCATAAGAAGCAGCATAGTGAAATAGAGTAGTTTGTAGAGGTGAGCGGCAGTAAGTTGGGGACTAATGTCCAAGCTGCTGTTATCTCGGAATTTCTGTGATGGTTGTAAAAATGTGTTTTTGAGGAAATATAAATATATAATTACCAAAAAAAAAAAAATAGCCAACTTACAAATTGGAAAACTACACAAAATCTGCAGAATAAAATTTAAAAGCCTAAAATATCTCAACTTAACTTATCTAATGGAAATTTAAAATTAAACAAAGTAGACTCCTCCTACAACTAAGTAACTTGTTATTCTAGCAAATCAGCAGTAGCAGAAGCAATATTTAATTTTTTTTGAAAAAGCACTACTCTAGTAGCTCAACCAGAAGTCCAAGAAGAACCTGATTAAATATCTTTGTTCACCTTTCATGTCATCTGAATAATGTTGGCTTTCTTTTTCTGTAATGTTGAATAGGAGCTAGTGTTATATGTTATTCTAACCGTTCAGTAGGTTGGGAACTTCTTTCTCCATATGGATAATCAGTTGTACTTGAAATGTTTATGTGGAAAATTTTGAATAAAAAAACTAAATTTCCTGTTCCATACCTGGAAAGTTTGTTGTCCCATTGGTAACTTATAGTGGAAAGATTGGAGAGAAATGAAACTGGATACATCAATATTCGATTCAAGATGCTTTGGATTGTTACTAATGTGTTCTCTACCTCCTTTGTCATCGAAAATTCTTTTGGCTGATCTATAACTCAGGATATTTCCAAGATTGGTGCTGGATCCGGAAATTCTGTTATTAGTTAAAACTAGTTTGTTTGTTTTAAGTTGTTAGGATTTGTAGCGTGATAATGTGCTTCGAATTTCAGATGTTGACAATGAGAAATGGGTTAAGCATGTATCCTTTGGGCCTACCACGAGTGTTACAGCAAAATCAAGTCTCCCAGCTAAGTATGGGTTTATGCGAGGGGAATGGATACACAAATGCTAAAGCGGCAGGGCCTCTCCACGTAAACCAAGACATTTCGTTAAATGCCATTTTTAGTCCATCTGAAAATCGTATAGAAACAAATCTAACACCAGTGGCAACTATGTCAAATGTAAACCATTCAAACCATGCTTTTGAGTCACAGTCATCGATTAATGTTCACCTTGATCCCTTTCAGCTCTCAAGATCTACCTGTAAGGTTAGTTGAATGTGACCTAATGGAATGCAGATTAAGGAATCAATATGTAACCATTTGACATTCACATTCTGCTTGTTGCATAGGGAATTTTGAGGGAGGATTGGTTACCTTTACATGAAATGAGTGAGCGACAGTCCAAAACTGTTTCCATTGGTAAGTTGTTTGCTTAACATCCTTACCTGTTTGACATCTTTTGCCTTGCATCCTGTTCTATTTACCATTGTTGTTTCATTGTACAATAGGAGAAAATGTGGCATCCTCGGTTCCCTTTGATGCATCTGACTTGAAGAGAAATACTCTAGAAGCATGCTTGCTCCGATATCAATTTGGAGCTACGAGTGAAACCTATATGGATTGCGACCAACTTCTTGCCCCACAATTGTATAGGTAATTAGTGCCAGGCACAAGTTTTCCACAGATTTTTTGAAATAGAATTTCTTTTACTAATTTTTGTAGTTCTATTGTCAGTCACGTCGGAAGAAGTACATCTGTTGACACTATCAAAACCGACTGCAGCAACTTCTGAAACTTTGGTTGCATCATCCTGCTGGAATTTGTCGAAGAAATGACATGTATCTTGCTGCTTAGTATGATGTTTAATGTAGCTAATTTATGGGGTTCAAACGTTATTCTGTGGAGCGCTTGTACTGTTGTTTAGTGTAAATTTTGGCATATAAATGTAAAGACTGGACTATATTCTCTCTCGTTAAGACGAATACTACTAGGCATATACTTCTTTAATACTCAGATTTGTCCGATTAATCTAAAGCTGATTTGATTCGCATCACATGCACGTAGTTTAGTTAATGCATGAACTGAAAACAGCTAATCACGAGAAACAAGAAGAGTCACTGCAGTTATATATATATATATATATATACACATAAGATCAGAAGTTTTCTTTTCTTGTTGAAGAATATCTTCTCAAAGAATTTGACAGGGAAGTTTACTCATAAGTTCTTGTTTGGTTCAAATATTCTCATGTAATAAAACGTATTGACGTCAATAAAAAAAAGGTTTAAGAATTAGAAGCCAACTGATTCAAACTTAGGCTTGATAGTTGATACTGTATATAATTTTTACACTATTAGCATATTTTACCTGATTATAACAAGTTATTTACTAATAAGTATTTAATGCATAGAAGTTAAACTTGTTTAATTTACTCATCTTCAGTGAAATATGCGGAATTCTCATTTTATGATTACCTTGCGTTTTGGGTGTTGTTGACAAGATAATGAGGCCCTCATTAGTTTTCTGAGAAGTTTTTTTCTGGAAAATAGATCGTTGAAAAACAACAACATAAAAAGGGGTAAGTAAATGAATAATTTGATTTTTGGAAGTTATGTTTTGTTCCTAAAAGGGATTTTCAGAAAATGTGTAAAGACAATTTAATTCAAGTTTCTTTAATAGATTATTTGTGGACGGATAAACCCTTGTTGGCTCAACCAAAGAACAGACAAGAGAAGAAAAGAAAGGCAAAAAAGTAGTGGTGTTGATCGACGTATCCTAAGTTTGCAATTGGAAGAATAGTACCCACTAGTCCTATATTTATTTATTTTTTATGACAAATGGAAAAAATACAAGGACAGTTACTGGTCTACATTCTTCAAAGAAAGTAACTCACCTTTCCAAATATCCTATATAACAACACTTCACCTAAATTTTTCTTAAACTAATTTTTATGTAGCACTTCGCTGTAATATTCACAAAATTTTGGGAACAAACGATGTTGTTATAGAAAGGTTTAACTGTATATACCAGCCAGTGGCGTACCCAGGTAGTGGCTAGCGGATGACTCGCTTCACCAAAAAAGAATATTGTGTATATGTATAAATTAAGATTAAAAATATGTAAATTTTATATAAATATTTTATTTGAACACACTTCACAAGTACTATTTAACTACTAAAGTTATCTACTTCTAAGATTGAACCCACTTGCGCAAAATTCTGGGTCCGCCACTCATGCCAGCTCTTCCCGCCCCAAAAAATTAAAGAAATCTGTATTATTAGTTATTTCAGAAAATAATACTAGCATATATATATATATATATATATATATATATATATATAGTTTCGATTAAATTTTTGTGTTTTGCCCAAAAAATAAAATAAACTAGTTTTGTGGACTTCTCAGTCCCAAGTCTTTGAGAAAAAGCAAGAAAAAAGACTTCCTACTTTCCCGGTCCAAAGAAGTGGGCGTTTTTACAATATATTCTCTTGACGTGAAAGACAGGCGAAAAGCAAGAACAACCAGATCAATCTTTGGCGCTCTCCTCTTTATATATTCTTCCTTAGTTTGTAACGGTCTCAACGAATCCTCTCGGTTCCTTGCAGTTTCTGTTTGCGAATTTCAACTGCCCTAACCCTAGGATTTGTGTGGACAATTATGGCTGAAACTATAGCTAATGGCCGGCCTGATCAGTTTGCCAATAATATTGATGGACCTACCAATCCTATGGTCACTCCTATTTTAACAGATCTCTATCAGTTTACTATGGCCTATGCTTACTGGAAAGCTGGAAAACACTGTGAACGAGCCGTGTAATGATTCATTTTCTCTCTAATTCCTCTTCGTTTCTCTCTATGTTTTGCTAAATTTATGTACGTAGGACGCTATTGTTATTGATCAACAATTTCTAATAATTTAGCCGTAGGGCAAAGCATTTTGTTTGCTGAGTTGGCGGATTACGCTGATTATTTAATTATTTGGTTAATATTTTCAGGTTCGATTTATATTTTCGGAGGAATCCATTTGGTGGTGAATATACCATATTTGCTGGTTTAGAAGAGTGCATTAAGTTTATTGCTAATTTCAAATTTACTGAGGATGAGATAGCTTTTATCAGGTCATCATTGCCACCGTCATGTGAGGTAAAGTTGTTATGGACAAGTAAATGTGTAACCATAATGTGTGATTAAGTTAATTCGTTATGCTTGATATATATATTGATTGTCAGTGCTTGATCATTAGCATATTTAAATGGATTATGTAGGATGGCTTCTTTGAGTACCTTCGGGAACTTAACTGTTCAGATATTGAGATATATGCTGTTACTGAAGGATCAGTAGTCTTTCCCAAGGTACCGCTGATGAGGATTGAAGGACCAATTGCTGTGAGTTCCATTAACACTATCATTTTATTCGTGCTTGTTGTTGAAGCTTCTCAACAGGGATGTTTGTTGCATCTTGTCAGTTTTATGTTCAATTTTTATATGCTTGATGATTACTTATGTCTCAAAGGTGGTTCAACTACTGGAAACTCCATTTGTAAACCTCATAAACTATGCATCACTAGTTACAACTAATGCTGCAAGACACCGTTTCGTAGCTGGAAGGTCCAAGATACTGCTTGAATTTGGGCTTCGGAGAGCACAGGTTGTTTACCTTTCCTTGTGATATTGTTAAATAGGAAGGTCTATATGACTTACAAATTGTGAACAGACTATTTGAACCTTCGTGAGCAGGGTCCTGATGGTGGTATATCAGCATCAAAATATTGCTACATGGGTGGATTTGACGCGACAAGGTGATTCATGTTTATTTCACTTTGTTACCATGAAATAGTGACATTATCTATTTATCTTATTAAATGAGATGTGGATATCTGAATTCGTTATATTTTATTACTACAAAATTTAGAGATTCATGAGCTAGTACCTGCAAAATATCTACTGCTACGATTGGTTTAATTTAAAATTTGAAGAACTCTTGGGTCCACTAACTTCTTTCAACACGTAAAGAACATTCTGTAAGCTTAAAAAATAATATGAAAACTTAACTTTGGAAGGAGCAGGCAGCAAGCCGCTAGTTTAATGATAATACTTTCAAAATTAGGGTTTTAAGTTTGGTTCAATAATGCCGGACTGCTAAGTTGTTTCTTGTCAATAGTGATAACGAAATTGATTGCAGCTCAATTGGTTTAGTTACTCCTTTCTAGGTTAGAAGTCGGCAGTTCAATCCCAGGTATGTTTAACCATAACAAGGCTCAAATTTTTTGAAACAAATGCTAACATAGTGAGATTCAAATCCTTGACCTCCCTGAGAAAATTGAGGCGCTTCACCACCGAGCCAACAAAGTTTGTTGAGAAGTGCTGTCATTTTCTAATATTTATAACAATATATTTTTGCTTATTACATACTTATATATGTATATTCAATAAAAACCTTCTGATGAAGCGGTGTCGGATGACACTGCTTCGATCTATGTACCTTCGCCCCTGCTTGACACGAGTGTTTTAATATCAATGAAGATTATTAAATTGCACATTTGCATGCCGGTACGGACGTCAGTTAAACTTTTAACATTATTTCTTTTGCTCTTTTCCGATGATAGAACTAGAAAATCAATTGTTCAAGGACGAATTTGATCCTTAAGATGGATGCATCCACTTGGTAAACAGCTGTTGGTGCATGTCTACATTTGAATGCTGCATATCAGCAACCTGACATTTACTTGATATGTTTGTCAATTGTCATTTTATTGATACGGAAATACAGCTTCTTCATTTCCTTTTGATGTTCTATTTCTTTTATCATAAACAATTCAGGAGGATCACTGTCTTTTTGTGTTTTGACAGCAATGTGGCAGCTGGAAAGCTGTTTGGAATCCCACTCCGTGGAACACATTCCCATGCCTTTGTTAGCTCATTTCTGGTAGGTCCAACCTTCTGAACAACTTCGCCTGCCCTTGAAATGAGACCTGTACGGTCAAACTGCTTTGACAGTTTGTCTGGCCTCTATATTCAAGATGATAATTACTTAAAGACCTGGTCTTTGATCAGAGCATAGCAAGAAACATGTCTTAAGCTAGTAAAGTGCTCCGCTCAATCCCCATTTTAGTCCTTTCAACAAATGTTAGTTAATTAGTTTGTCTTCAGTTACCAATCTATTTGTGTATTCTCGTATCCCTTGACTTCTGTGATTACCTGTTATTGCTTTCATGTCGGCTTTCTGGTTGCAATACCTAGTGTATTTAGTTTTGTGTTTTGCTCCGGTTTTCTAATTGGTATGCTTGTTGTTGTTGCCCTTTCTTTTACCTATTCCAAGCCGAGGGTCTTCCGAAACAGCCTCTCTGCCTTCTTGAAGGTAGGGGTAAGGTCTGCGTACACACTACCCTCCCCAGACCCCACTTGTGGGATTACACTGGGTTTGTTGTTGTTGTTGTTGCTTCAGTTTTCAATCTATTATTTTTACCATTTGTCATTATCACAGTCGTTTTGAAGGTATAGTTGCCACATCTATTCGCTTTCTGGCCAATTTTGATGAGGACATAATCATTTCATCTGTAACACATATCTGATGACAATATTGTGAATTAGATACTGTAAAGATGATTTTGGTTGTTAAACAAATTAGTTCAACTCTCCAATAGAATCGTTCGCTGTTGGGAGTGGAACGCAAGTGTTCTTTTTCCTTCTTATAGCTCCATATG
The DNA here is from genome assembly GCA_005239495.1 of Nicotiana undulata. Taxonomy (NCBI): domain Eukaryota; kingdom Viridiplantae; phylum Streptophyta; class Magnoliopsida; order Solanales; family Solanaceae; genus Nicotiana; species Nicotiana undulata. The sequence goes on from ML255682.1 coordinate 20,133, forward strand.
TATTGATAGAGTAACGAAATGCTTGTATACTCAATTGGTTAAGTGACAATTGTAGTTTTTTCTTCAAATGTCATCGAGTGGCATCAGTTGACTATGTTAGTCGATGAATAATTACACATAGCTCGATTTGTAATGAATAAAGAAGCAACACGACAAAACAATTGATAGTAAAAAACTTGTAATGAATATCCACGAAGAAAACATGACTTGATGAGCTTACAGATTACAGCCAGAACCCTTAGTAGATGAGTGAGCTGTAATCTGTAAGCTCATCAAGTCATGTTTTCTTCGTGGATATTCATTACAAGCTTTTGTACTATCAATTGTTTTGTCGTGTTGCTTCTTTATGCCTAGAACTTTTTTTTGCACTGGGTTGTGCACTCAACATCATCTACTTGCTTGAAGTCATCTGTTATCTAACTTAATCCTTATAATGCAGAGCCCAGATGAGATCATTGAGAAATCACTTCAACATCGTGATGGTTCTAGTGTTTGTGAAGATTTCGTTAGTCTGACACAGACATGGCTTAATAAATTAAAGGTATTACTTCACTTAAATTCAGCTGTTTATCTAATTCTTTTGATATACCAGTTGTATCATCAAACTTTATTGAAGTTTTCCTTTTGGTCTTTTTAAATTCGATCAGTAAAAGTGTTCGATCTGGTCTATTCTTGGATTTTGACCATTTCGATTTGTTTCTTTATGATAAATCAAATTGGTTCTCTTATATTGTTATTACCTCTTTCATTTAAAAATATCATTTAGGGTTGACTTCAATTTTCACCTTTCCATTTCAATACACTATCGATGCTCCTAATCTTCCCTGCAAAACTTGCTCAAAATTCAAACCATCAAGAGGGATGGAGTTTGATCCAATTCAATTGATGTCAGAGTGTGAATGCTTGTCGGTCTTCAATAAAGTAGGCCTAATATAAAAAACCTGATGGACTCTATGTTCCCTATGTACCATTTAATTGCCAAAAGGTAGTAAGACTTCTATATTCTTACATTTAATTCTGCTTAACCCCTAGGGATAGCTGAATTGCGTGATCCCTAGGGTTTGATTCCACTGAGACAATACTGTGTCCTTTCAGGTGATGTGTGCTCAGAGTCAGAGGTAGCTAATAATGCCCCCATGGCCCTCCCTTCCACCCCAAAATGAATAGATAATGCTACTTAGAGGTTGCATACCATTACAAAATAAAATCTACTGTATATGTTTTTTATGGTTGATTAGGGTGAAATAATTTCATTAATTGTGAGAGTCTTCTCTTAGTACTCTGACTGTGATGCTGGAAAATAAAACTATCACTAATCTCATGTAGGCCTTCCTTAATTCTTATACAAATTTTAAAAATCTTTCTAGCATCATTAGAGTATTTCCGTTTTTTGATATATCAAAGCAATTGGTACTCTGTCAGTACAGGGCATTACTCTGGAATCTGCTTCTCTTCCATTTTGAGCATGGATATCATTGATGTGATGGCTCTTTGATCTTTTCAGTGGTCACCCTTATTAGGTGGAATTTTCAGCGAGACAAACCAAAGTGAGTTAGCAGCTTTCACCTCATATGCACTCGCATTTCCTGGAAGCTTTTTGGCACTTGTAGACACTTATGATGTAAGTACAATTTGTCGCCTTATGCAATTCCTTGTGCTGTTCCTCTGCTTCTGAGATATTTGGCCTTGCCATCTAGAACTATGCACATGTAGCTGGTAGAGTGAAAAACCATAGCCAACAATTGCATTAATTTCAGTTAGTATCATAGACAGCAAAATCTATCCTGAAAGAGAACGCTACCTTTCTCATGATATCGAAATATCTGGCTAGGTTTTTGTTATTTGGTTACAATGTTTTGCGAAAGTGATCAAACTTTTTGGTTGATCTTGACCTTTGATGACGTTTTCATGTACTTTAACAGGTCATGAGAAGTGGTATTCCAAATTTTTGTGCAGTTGCTCTTGCACTTAATGATTTGGGGTAAGCTCTTTGCATGATGAATTCTATTTAGATTGTAAACAGGCCTTTCTTTACTGCATGTCTCTGCTTCTTGTGTGATGCTTAATTTTTTGGATGGTGTAGTGTCATAATATCGCCTCGCCAGGTAGGGGTAAGGTTTGCTTACACACTATCCTTCCCAGACCGCACTTGTGGGATTATACTGGGTATGTTGTTGTTGTTGTTGTAGTGTCATAATATTCTCATGGATTATAAAAGGGTATGCCAACTGGAATTCCTAATTTTGCAATTTCGTTAAGCTGATATATTTAAGCTTGTGTTATTATACTTCCATGAACATGAAAGAATAACTTGCCTAGAAAGAAAACACAGTATTTTGAAATAGAAAATGTGAATTCCTCCCCCCCCCCCCCC